>CABHPP010145023.1:33244-50744 GCA_902168425.1 Peromyscus attwateri
GAAGAAGAAGAAGAAGAAGAAGAAGAAGAAGAAGAAGAAGAAGAAGAAGAAGAAGAAGAAGAAGAAGAAGCAGCAGCTTCCAGTCTGAGGAAACAAGACCAGCTAAAGAACTGGTGAGGTGAGATAGCTGTGGCTTGTTCTGCTTCTCTGATCTTCCAGTTCACCCCAAAAACTGGCCTCAGGTTGACTTTATTAATAAGAACTTTTAAGATTCATGCTACATCACAGCCTGGAATTCCCTTGCCTTTTCCATTACATAAAGGATGCTCTATTATAGTTATTGATTTAAAAGACTGTTTCTTTACTATACCTTCACAAGAAAAGGATAGAGAAAATTTTGCCTTCTTGGTACCTACTTATAATAATTCTCAGCCTCTTAAGAGATATCAATGGAAGGTTCTCCCACAAGGAATGTTAGACAGCCCTAACCTGTGCCAATATTGTATATGACAGCTGTTGGAAATGATTCATGTACAGTTTCCTCAGTCTATAACTTACCATTATGTGGATGACATCTTACTAGCTGACTCAAGTGCAGATACTTTAGAAACAATATTTGAAGATGTACAGAAAAAATATCTTGTAGGGGATTACAAATTTCTCCTGAAAAAAAAATACAAAGAGGAGATTCTATTAATTACCTAGGATATAAAATATGTTTTAAAAAATTCAACCCCAAAAGGTACAAATCAGGAGAGATCAATTGCTGACTCTTAATGACTTTCAAAAATTGCTAGGAGACATTAACTGGCTATGACCCACAATTGTATTAACAACTCAAGAATTGAGAAACTTATTTCAAACCTTACAAGGTAATAAGGACTTAAATAGTCGAAGATAATTATCAGCTGAAGCTGAAAAAGAATTGGCTCTGATATAAAAGAAATTACAGTATGCACATGTGGATCATTTGGATCCAGAGCTTGATTGCATTCTGTTTCATTTGTCTTCTACACATTTTCCTACAGAAGTTTTAATGCAGAGAGAAAATAATATCTTAGAATGGGTATTTTTACCACACAGAATAAAAAATTAAAGATCTATGTAGAAAAGGTTTCTGAGTTGATTCTAACATGAAAATTGAGACTTCATCAATTAGCAAGAATAGACCCAGCAGAAATTGTAGTACCTTTTACTAATGCTGAAATCTCCTTTTTATGGACAGAAAATGAACATTGGTAAAGAGCTTGCAGTAATTTTTTGGGAGAGATTAGCGACAAATATCCCAAAAGCAAGAGTATTCAGTTTATAAAGAGAACTAGCTGTATCCTTCTTCACATTGTACAGGAAACACCAATTTCTGGAGCTCCTACATTCTATACTGATGCAAACATATCAGGAAAGGCAGGGTATAAATCAGGAAATTTGAATAAAGTGGCTCAAAGCCCTTATAATTCTGTTCAAAAGTCAGAATTATATGCTATTCTTATGTATTATTAGATTTTCCAGAACCTCTTAATATAGTTACTGACTCTCAATATGCAGAAAAAATTGTTTTACATATTGAAACTGCTGAATTTTTCAAGATGATACAGAATTTACTTTGTTATTTATTCAGTTCCAAGAAATAATCAGAAATAAAAATCATCCCTTATATATAAAAACACATATTAGATCCCATGTGGGTCTACCAGGCCCTCTAGCACACAGGTAATGATGAAATTGATCAACTATTGGTAGGAATTTGCTAGAAGCCTCAGAATTTTATTTAAAAAAATACCATGTCAATAGCAAGGGATTGAAATTTTTTTTCATCACTTGGCAACAAGCAAAGGAAATTATAAGAAAATGTCCTACTTGTTCCTTGTATAACCAAATCCCACTACCTGCAGGAAGTAACTCAAAGGGTACTCAAAGAAATGAGATTTGGCAAATGGATGTTTCATTTTGCAAAGTTTGGAAAATTAAAATAGGTACACCATACCATAGATACATATTCAAGAGTTCAGTGGGCAACTGATTTGAGTTCTGAAAAGGCTGATTCTGTAATCACACATTTGTTAAAAGTTATGGCCATCATGGATATACCTGTACAAATTAAGACCGACAATGCTCCAGCATATGTCTCTAGTAAAATGAAACAGTTTTTTTGCATTATTACAACATAAAGCATATTACAGGTATACCACACAAACTCACAGGACAAGCAGTTATAGAAAGATCTAACTGAACTCTAAAAGATATTCTTAATAAACAGAAAGGGGTAATAAAGAGATAGATTGCATAATACCTTATTAACTTTAAATTTTATAAATGCTAATGAGTGACATCTTCAAAGAGACATTGGGTAATAGAAAAAATTAGTGAATTAAATCAGCCTGTATATTTAAAGATGTGTTGACCTCAGAATGGAAACCACGATATGTGTTACATTGAAAAAGAGGTTTTGCTTTTGTTTCTACAGGAGAAGAAAAGCTATGGATACCATCAAAATTGATAAAGAGTAGATTTGGACAAGAGAGACCACTTGACTAGAAGAGGTGATAGTTCATTAATCAGTGTGACCATTTAATCTAAACTAACTTATAAGCCTAATAGATGCTTTTCATTTGATCAGATACAGCTTGCCAAATGGAGAATTCCCCAAAGTTAAGGTTAGGGCAGGGTTTTGTGTTTCCAGGAGAATTAAGGCAACCAGCTAAGGAATCTGAAGACCACTGGACAAATGAGACATCTGAAGAAAAAGGATGAATCATCCAGAGAAAATGTCCCAAGAAAAAGAGAAAAAGAATAAATTGGCCTATTGGTATATCATATTTCCAACAGGATAAAATTTCATAAATCTTTCCAAATGTTTGTTTCTGCTGTTCTCTACAGACACACAATGCCAATGATCTTTGTATAGTACCAGTTCAATTAAAAATTAAAGCTGGCTTTGAGATTGGTGCATGGCTCTCTCCTTCTTTAAACCCAAGCATGCTTGTTAAAAGGAAAACCCAAAATCTCTATCTCATGTCAGAAGAGCCACCTGATATGGGACAGAATAAAAAGCAAAATTAAGGGACTATTCTATTGCCACTAGCCTCATAATTCTTTGGTTTTATTTTGACTCTTTAAAACTTTCCTTAAGGTATAAATATTATCTCAAAATTTATAAAAATTAATATATATTAAACTTTTCGTCATGATATTAATGGTCATATAGAGTACAAATTCTAGAAGAAGGCTTCATCTAGCTTCCTGTACACGATTTCATGTTTGAGTCTGTAGCAGGTAACTAGGAATTATGGTTTTTTTCTCTGAATGTACATAACAAATTATGATCCTTTAACCTCTTGAAGATCTGCTGTATATGACATTTAATTTTTTCTGCAGTGAACCATGACCATGCCTAACAGTGACCTTTAAGGCTCCAAAAAGAGGATGGGGCCCCACAATGATGATTCCACCAGGACTATGTCAGCTTTGGACTACAAACTACTTAGGAAAATTTCAAGGTGGCTAGCTGAAATGGTCCAGCCTCACACACTACTCTAGCCAGGACTTAACATAAGCCCTACACTTTCTCATTACACAGAGACTGGACAACAAATGATATAGCCAGCCCTCCCAACACTTGACAATTATTCCAATATTTTTCAGAGACCCCTAAAGATGCTGTTGCCCCCAGACAGCAAGAATTAATTTTCAGAACATGACACTCATATTCTCAAGAGATGGGGTGGGCAGTTTTTGATGGATCAGTGGGTATGGATATTTGCCATTATTTAGGGGGGTGTTTACAAGTTGTTATTGGTAACGGTCAGGAAAAAAGCTGAACAACAAAGATTAGATTCAGGGATCTTGTTCTAAAAAGAAAAAGGGAGATATAGAACAAGAATCAAAAGGTAGATTAATGAATCTACTTTTAAACCAAAAAAGCAACTACTAGTCTTAAATATTTTACATTGATATGGATTTTTGTATATTGATACAAATTTGAGGTTACTTTTGTTATACTGTATATATGTTTCTACTCTTGTCCAAGATATGTATACTGATACATATTTAAGGTTATTTTTGTTAGAAAATACTGTACGTATGTTTCTACTCTTGTTCAAGGTATTGTACCTATACAGCTCATTTAACAATGTAATGTAAATTTCTAGTCCTTGAAAGTTATTATTAAAAACTATTTAGGATAATTTAAAAAATGCATGTTAGTAGTTAATCATCTATTACAATCAAACTTGTATTCATGTTAGGTATGTTTTCAATGTCAAACAGATACATTTTAGATAGACAGGGGGTCTTCAAACACTTCAGAGATCTATAGATTATGGCATTTAAGATGTTTTAATAACACAAGGTTCTTTATTTTTAATGACAATGAAACATGCCTGCTCCTGGCCTTACCAATCTACTTCAGAGAAGATGATGGGCATTGAAGAAACTTCATATGGAGTTTAGTTTCTTTGTGGCAAAAGTTAGCCACTGGGCAAAAAAACCTGCCCTTGCTTCAACTGCTGACAGTATGCTGCCCAAATTGGACAAGCAGGACACAAAAGAAAGTGACTGCTGAACTTTGCCAAGACAAGGTGAGACAGTCCTTCAAAAATCCTGCTTCACAGCAGTCTTTCAGATATTCTGCTCCTGCAGGCTGAATATGGATGCCCCAACATTGCAGAGGTTGAGAGACCTAAAAAGATAGTTTTGGGTTGGTAATTCAAGTTAGGATAGAAAGTGAATTAGGTACACTTTGGATTCACCAAGATAGTAGATATAATGAAGTATATTCTCTGAATTTGTCAAATGCTACTCTGACAAATAAAGCTTGCTTGGAGTCAGAAGTCAGAGCTAGCTACTAGTTAACCATAAAGGTCTGGAGGTCTGTACAGAGAGGAGACCAGAAGTGATAAGGTAGGGTGGAGACAGGATCTCAGCCCTTTTGGACTAGAGAAAGGGAGGAGGAAGGATGTGACTGTGGCTGCTCTCCTGCTTCTCTGTTTTTTTTTTCAGGTTTTACCCTAATATATGACTCCTGGTTTTATTGATAAAATTAATAAGATTTATGTTCCATCCATCCATCCATCATCTATGTATGTATGTATGTATGTATGTATCTATCTATCTATCTATCTATCTATCTATCTATCTATCTATCTATTGTTTATCTATCTATCTACCTACCTATTATCTATTATCTGACTGTAATTTATCACCTACCTATCATCTTTCTATCTAGGCACAATTTATCTATTAAATATGTTTGATGCTCATTAATTTTATTCATAGTCAAGATGATTTTGGAGAATGTACTATCTAGAAAATATTTTCTCCACCACAGTTTGCAGTTTTTCATTATACAGCTATGTATTGACAATGTTATGGTTTAAAGTACAGTCAGGCACTGTTTAGCTTTCACTCTAGCAGTATTTTTGAAAAAGAAAGTAAGGATTTTTGTCCAACTTGTTCTGCCTTCACAGTGTTCTTCCATTTTACCTTTGCTGTATCCTCCAACTTCACATCCTGTGAGTGAGCCTAAAGGGGCTGAAAAGAGGTCCACAGTTTTCTCAGTCTGTGGCACCATTGTGCCGAGAGTTATGGGGAGGACTTACACTAAAGGGTACAGCAAGACCTTCTGGAACTCATATGTGGATCTCCTCACTTGGTTACCTTCTTAAAGGTGACCACATAAGGGATGGAGTAAACTCAGTGGTAAAGTGCTTGCCCAGACTGCATGCTCAGGACCCTGGGTTTGATCCTTAGTACTTTAGAAAAACAAACAGAAAACTTACATTTGTGGTAAACCAGATGCATTGGGGGAGTCACCCCAATTATATCTTTATTAGGTTCAAAAAATCTGGGAAAGAAAGGTGTGGGTCAACTACAAATAATGGTTATTCTTTGATTTTTATTTGTGCTAAGAAATGAATCCAGAGCTGCCGGCAAGTGCTCTACCACTGAGCTATGCTCACAGCCCCTAATGGCTGCATTTAATACCATCTTAAATAATATCGTTTTCATAAACAGCACTAGATTATAAATGCCAAACAATTGCAAATAATTTTTTCCTTTTGCTCTTCTGAATAGTGACCCATGAGCCATTTTTGAAGTTCATTGGTTAAAATACACTGGTTACTGCATGGATGTTTCTTATGAACCTCTTACTGCTAGTAGAAAGAAGAAAGAGAATAGTGAGATAGTCTTTTCCAGCCTTTGCCAGATTATGAGGACAGATGAAGGCATCTCAGTGAACAAAGGAACCCTGTAAAGTTAGAGCTCAGATCAGCCTATTAGCAATTCCTTGAAGTTGAAGGAATGTGGTCAGTGCTGGCTCTGCTCTCCTGGGAGCAATGTTACCAGGGCCATTGCTATTCAAATGTGGCCCACATCCATGCATTAGAGACCTCGATTTGGGGGATGTGGGGATATGGGATGGCTTGGGAAAGAGGGCTGGGAGGTGGAAGGAGGGAGGAAGGGGGATCTGTGGATAGTATGTGGAGTGAGTAGAAAATTTCTTAATAAAGAAAAATGAAAGAAAGAGAAAAAGAAAAAATGAATAAGAAATTCATTTAATTCTGGCACATGTACATGTCATGGCAAAACTACTCTGGTTGGAAACACAGATTTGTATTTTAGAAACAAGCTTTCTCTGTGGGCATATTTTGATTTTGTTTTGTTTTTATCAGAAAAAGACTCAGCAAAGTGAGAAAGAAGGAAGCATAAGTGTAAAATGAAATATGGGTTATTAGAAGGGTCAAGCAAGTCTGTGGTACATAATTAATTCTGGAAAACACGATTCCAGAAAATTGAAATGTTATTGCCTAGAATCCAGGAATAAAAATAAATGTCACACCTACTAACACATAGTAGTGTCCAGACTAAAATTTCTTTTCAAATCTGAATGTGTAATTGCTAAAGAAAATTTTTCTTAGAGAAAGATTGACTTTAAAATGCTCACAGTCCCAAAGGGGAAAGCTGGGGATTAAAAACAAATGTTTTCAGTTAAAGTGGATGGCCAGGCAGTTCCTTACTTTTCACAGTGAATACTAACATGAACCATCACTCTTAGACCTCATTTTTAACAAGGAGCCCCATAGAAAAATTTAACAATCTGTCTACTACCACCATTATAAAATTTGAAAATAAAATGTGTTATAGTTCAAGTTGGAATATTCCCCTCAGGCTCATGGGTTCAAATGCTTAGTCTGGGCTGGTGGTGCTGTTTTGGTAGGTTTTATAATCTTTGTGACTGTGGCCTAGCTAGCAAAGGTGAATCTCTGAGAGCGGGCCTCGCAAAGCACCATCAGCTTCTGATACTAGTTTCTTCTTTACTTCCTTCCATGACACAGCCATCTGCACGTTCTGTGGGCTACTGTGAGCCAAAATAACTCTTTCTTCCTGCAGATTCCTTCTGTCAGATATTTGCTGAGACACAATGGGAAAAGTAGCAATAGTGATAGAACTAAATAAATAAGAATAGCCATCTTTCAGGGTTGGAGGGGTAAGGTTGTCCTGGTTGCAATGCTTACCTACAACCTTGGTATAAACAGTCATCATAACCCATTTCAAACTCAACCTGATGTGACAGAGTGCAGATAATAGCCACATGGACACAAGTGAAAGCAAAGAACCTCTCCAGCATACATCATATACAGTACATAAACTACCATAGAGCTATTAGGAAGTATTGAGATTAAGTATTTATACCTTTTTATATATTATCATAATGCTATATGATGTTGTATAATTATATCTTAAATAATTTCGAATAATGTCTTTTTTTATAACTCAAAAATTCTGAAAATTAAAAATTAACAGTTGGTGTTTGTGAATTTGCATAGTCCGATTACAGCATGTTATGGTAAATACCTTCCAAACCAGTTAGCATATTCCTGAAGAAAATATTTCATTTCTAAAGCATGCAAAGTTGAAAGGCCTTTAGTTAGCATGTACTATTGTATCTACATACTGCTTTCTAGACATAATTACAATCCAATCCATTGGTTATTAACGTATCTTCTAACATATATCTTTGACAAATGAGAGACACTGAGAAAATAAATAGTTCCCGGAACACACACATTCTTTTTCCCCTTCATGACTTTAAATTGGTATGCAAGGTAATGAGCTTCGCTTGTATGTTTTCTTATATACCACCGTTCTTTATCACGGTGATCTTTAATGTCCTCTCTTGTCAGCTTTCCCCCCTTCAGTCCCCTTCTCCATCCAGCTGATCCCCTCTGCTTTCATGACTCAGATGTGTGTTTGTTTAGTATCTGTGTACATTTAATATCTAGATTCTGCATATCAGAGAAAACGTGATATCATTGGGCGTTGTCTTATTTCAGTTAACGTGATGATCTCTAGTTCCATTATGTTCTCATAAACTGCCCAATTCTGTTTTTTGTTATTGCTACATAAAACTCCATTTCAAACACTTTATTATTGATTATTAATAGTTCATGAACATAGTTCCTCCCTTGGCGGTCGTGTTTGCTCTTTTACACACACACACACACACACACACACACACACACACACACACTCACACACACTGATACCCCAAGTTTTTTTTTTATGCTAGGATTAAAGGCGTGTGATACCACTGTGTGTCCTCTATGTCTAATCTAGTGGAAGTTCTGTTCTCAGACCCCAGATAAGTTTTATTAGGGTACACAATATATTGGGGTACATAATATATCCTCTGGCTAAGGCTGCATCTACCTCTAACCTCATTGCTGATATAATAAGAAAATTTTATAGCCGCATGATACTTCTCTTTTTCTCTTTCTGCTCCGTTTGTGTGTGTGTGTGTGTGTGTGTGTGTGTGTGTGTGTGTGTGTGTGTGTGACAAAATAAGTACCAAATAAATTTCTAAAAGATAAAGAGGAAAAATTTTCTCTGAACTTCCAGGGCCTCTTCTCTATCTCAGCACACACCATAACACAGTGTCTCTTTATCAACAATTTAATGAACTATTCATTGGGCAGCTATGGCCATTCCTTCTCTGCTTCTTGCCCTCCTCACGATGCCTTACAAATCTACAGTATCACTGGACTGAGAGAAAGAACCACTCCATAGTCAGTCTTGTATTGCTAGCATTTAGAATGCATCTGCTATACTGCAGCAGCTCAGTGAATATTTCTCAGACGAAAGAACATACAATCCGTTAGAGTGACCTTTTTAAGCCAGTTGCTGTTTATGCTAATGGCCCATTTAAAAATATTTTTAATGTTCTCTCTATGTCACCTACAGAGCAAAGATCATCTTTGTTAAACTGAAATGAATTTGGCCTAAGACATATCTGGACTTGAGTGATAAAATTTGGCTGTAAATGGCCTCTGTACAAACCTATTATAATCAAACCCAAGGCTGTACCTTTGTCACTAAGCAACTAAGCCTCAGCCAAGTCCATGCCAAAGGTTACCAAATGATGCTCAATACAACAAATACCAAACTGTACCAAGCAAGTAAACTTTGTATGCCATTCCCTATCATCCTAGCAATTGAATGAGATAGGTCACTACTGAATTCTAAAACTTCCGCAACCCTAATAATGTTACTCAGGTTTGACTAGGCTCAGTGTTTCCTTTAACATTTAGCATCTGCAAGTCTCGGCCCTGGTGACATGTGTGCCACCTCTGTCCCTGGACCATCAGATCTCCGGGACATGTTTGGTGCACAGCCTCCCTGCAGTGTGCCCTGTGATCACGTGTGTTAACACTCCTGTTCTGACTGCACCCCGATACAGATCCTCTTCTTAGCCTCCTTACCTCACCTACCAAGAGTTCCATCAATAAACAAATGAGAAGAATGACTATTATAGGATCATAAAAAAACTTTCACAACACTAAATACTGATGGGAATCATTGTTCACTCTTAAAGGTTGTTAAAAAAGCATGTTTTCGCCGGGCGGTGGTGGCACACACCTTTGATCCCAGCACTCAGGAGGCAGAGCCAGGTGGATCTCTCTAAATTAGAAGCCAGCCTGCTCTACAGAATGAGATCCAGGACAGGCACCAAAACTACACAGAGTAACCCTGTCTCGGAAAAAAAAAAAAAGAAAGAAAGAAAAAGAAAAAAAAAGCATGTTTTCTATTGTTTCCATATGACTCAATTGTCTCTGGACATAGAGCATTTTTTTTTTTTGCAAATAATATATCTCCTCTTTCTAAAATAAAGCAAGACTAAAAATATGATCCCCAAATATAGCTTATTAACTCAGAATAGCCCACTCTGCAGTAGCTTTTAATCTTAAGATAGATATGAACTACTCAGCATTATGCATTTTTATGTACCTTTTTATTACATCATTGTAGCACGTCATAAAATGTCTTATTAATAAAAAAAAAAAACCTGGAGCCAGATATTGGGCTGATAGCTGAGAGACCAGAGAAACAGAACAAGTCACAGACAACCTCACCTCGCCAACTCCTCAGCTGATCTTGTTTCCTCAGACTGAAAGCTTCTGGGTCCTCACCCGAATGGATCTCAGCTGAACTGCTGCTAAAAACCCTTATATACCTTTATGCTTCCTGCCATCACTTCCTGGGATTAAGGGTGTGTGTCCTTCCTGAGCAAGACATGAGATCTCAAGTGCTGGGATTAAAGGCATGTGCCTCCACACCTGACTCTGTTCCCAGTGTGGCCTTGAACTCACAGAGGTCTCTCTGCCTCCAGAATGCTAGGATTAAAGGTGTGTGATACTACTGTGTGTCCTCTATGTCTAATCTAGTAGCTGTTCTGTTCTCAGACCCCAGATAAGTTTTATTAGGGTACACAATATATTGGGGTACATAATATATCACCACACTCCATTACAACCCCTCTTTCTCTAGTAGCTTCACAGTGGATATTGTTTTATAAAACCATTTCCCAAACACAAACAATCAAAAATAAGAGTCTTAATATTAGGAGACAGGACAAAACACAGGAAGTCCTTTGGGCCTGACTTTTGAATAAGAAGACTATAACAAAAGTAAGAAGCAAATCTAAATTATTTTTGAAATAATGGAAAATAGTAAGTGTGGAATTGCTTTGCTTGTTTCCTTTATTCTTATCTTTTCAGAGTTATCGTAGAACATAATTATTCAACAGTCTTCGGAAAACAGATGACACTTGTTGCTGTTTTCCTGTTCTAGTGATAGTAACTAGAGTCTCTTGAGCTAGGCAAATGCCTCACTCCAGCCAGAGTCTCACCTAATTGCCTAAGTTGTCCCTGAACTTACTCTGTATCTCACAAAAACCTTGTATCTGCTGTTCTCTTGTCTCTGCCTCCTGGGTAGTTAGAATTACAGGCCTGTGCCAACCAACTTTGTTAGGAGATAATTCTTATTCCCAATAACTTCCTTCTGTAATTTCCTTTCTGAAAATAGGAATTTTAATAATTCCTATAGTAGGTATAAACCTGAACTTTGAAGAGGTCAGCTGAAGTTCAGGATTTGGAAGATCAAATGAGCTTGGACCAACATGTGGGCTTCTCTCATCCTTCTCTAGAATAATACCTCGCAGCAAATAGAAACAGCTGTGCAAATGAACATCAAATTAGATGCTCATAACAGCCACCAGCCCCAAAGACTCTAATCACAAATCCATCCTTTCCTTATGTTGCTGAAAGCAAAAACTCCCTCTGAATCTCACGGGTGCCTCAAGCTAGAATATCTCCAATAACCAACAAATATTCACCTATCAGAAAAATTCCCTGCAAGAGCTAAAATATACTAGAAAAAATAAGACTGTAGACATATATATATATGTCTATATATATGTAGACATATATATATATTTACACACACACACACATATATATATATATATATACACACATATATACATGTAGATGAACAATGAAGGATGAGTGTGTCACCACATAAAATGTATCTTGAGAAGCATATAACTTCTTGAGAATAAGCACACAAATTCTCTCTATACCACTATATATGTACATGGTATATGTTAATAATTATTTTATGTTTTCATGGAGTGTGTGTGTGTGTGGGAGGTCATGGAAGGTCAGAAGAGGACATTGGGTGTTCTCCTTTATGACTTTCCCCTTGTTTTCTGAAGTAGGATCTCTCATTGGTGTAATGAGCTCCTGGGACCCACCCGTCTGTCCACACATTGGACTGCAGTCCCACATGGTTGTAGCTTGAGTTTTCCTGCCTGGCCCACAGTCAGGATAAATCTCGTTCACCTGCCAGTCCCACAGCCGCTCAGACCCAATCAAGTAAACACAGAGACTAATATTGCTTACAAACTGTATGGCAGTGGCAGGCTTCTTACTAACTGTCCTTATATCTTAAATTAATCCTTTTCTATACCAAATCTATACCTTGCCACATGGCTCGTGGCTTACCAGCATCTTTACATGCTGCTTGTCCTGGCGGTGGCTGGCAGGCAGTGACTCCTTCCGCCTTCCTGTTCTTTTAATTCTCTCTGTTAGTCCCGCCTATACTTCCTGCCTAGCCATTGGCCAATCAGTGTTTTATTAGCAACACATTTGCCATACAGAACATCCCACAGCACATGGTCATGTCCAGCTTTCAAATAAGTGCCAGGGCTTGAACTTTTGTCCTCTTGCTTTCACAGCAAAAACTCTTACACACCAAACTGTTCTTTTCCATCTTGGGAGGGTAAATTTTAAGAAAAAGTATGTGATCAGGCAGAAACCAGTTTATTAAATCTGTTCCAGGAGGTTGTTCATCTTCTCTAGATATATAAGGTGGAAAGTGGTCAAGAAAGACACCTCAGTCCTCTACATGTTCAGGTGCACATGTGCACATATATTTGCATACACAAGCACATGCACATACATGCAAACACACATAACACATGTATATATACTACACATACACACAATGTCAAAATAAATACATGATATTCCATCATATTGTTTTATAGTATTTCTTTATTATCTAATTAGGCTTTTTTTCTGCTTGCTGTTATAAAAATTTGACAATAGATGAATACCTAAAGAGATGTGACATGTGTACAAGGTGCAGTTTTTTTGAGTCATGAAGAATAAAATTATCTAATTAAAGGCAAGTGACTGGAACTGGAGGTCATCACGGTAAGCAAACAGCCAGTTTTAATAAAGAAAAGGATGACATGTTCTTTTGTATATAGAATTTCTGAGGGATATATAGTACCTAGAGATGAATGAAGGGAAATGGAGACCGTTATGGATATGGAAAGGGATATGGTGGGGGTGTCAAGGAAGTTCAGTAAAAACCCTGAATAGGATCAACGTATGCAGTAGTTCATATTTATGGAAATATTATAACTAAGAAAAAATTAATCAATAAATAGTGATAGTAAACTTTTTACACATAGCCCAGCTTTCATATCTGTTTACTTAAAATAAATTTCTAGACACAAAATTTCTGAACTAATATACAAACATGTTTAAAGTTTGGATTTTGTCTTTGTTAGGGGTTCTGGTGCTGTGATAAAACACTATGACCAAAAGCAACTCTGGGAAGGAGAGGGTTCGTTTCAGTTTACAGCTCTCAGGTCTTGCTCCTTCACTGAGGTAAGTCAGGGCTGGAACTCGAGGTGGCAACCTGGAGACAGGAACCAAGTCAGACATGAAGAAGAGCTGCTTGTTGGGTTGCTCCTTGTTGTTTGCTCAGACTGCTTTCTTCTACCATCTAGGACCATGTGCTCAGGGAGGCACTACTCACATTAATCTACAATAAAATAAGATGCACCACAGGTTGGTCCACTGGTCAGTCTGGTGCGGGCATTTTCTCAATTGAAGTTTCTTCTTCCAAAATGACCCTAGTCTGTGTCACATTGACGCAAGAATAGCCAGTATTCTGCTATACTCATAGATAGGGGCCTTGTCCAGTCATCATCAGAGAGGCTTCTTTTGGCAGCAGATGGGAGGAGGTGCAGAGACCCATGGCCAGACATTATGTGGAAAGAAAGAGTCTGAACTGGAGGTCTCCATCAGGTCCCTCCTCTTAGAGCTCAGGGAACCCCAATGAAGAGGGGGAGAAAAGACTGTAGGAGCCAGACGGGATGGAGGACACCAGGAGAACATAGTCCACAGAATCAACTAAGCAGGGCTCATATGTACTCACAGAGACTGAAGCGGTAAGCCTGGGGCCTGCATGGGTCTGCACCAGGTCCTCTGTTATATGTTATGACTGTTAGCCTGGTGTTTTTGTGAGTCCTAAATTGGCTATATTTAGGACTCACAAAAAAAAAAAAAGTCAGATGTATCTCTGACTTTTGCCTGCTCTTGGGACTCTTTTCCTCCTACTGAGTTGCCTTGTCCAGCCTCAGTATGAGGGCTCTGGCCTTGTCTTATTGTATCTTGTATTGTCCTGTCCATCTGTTGTCTCTTGGAGGCCTATTCTTTTCTGAAGAGGAAATGGAGGGGGAGTGGATCTAGGGGAGAGGAGAGCTGAGGGGAGGCTGGGAGGAGTAGAGAGAGGGGAAACTGTGGTTAGGATGTATAGTATAAGAGAAGAATCTATTTTCAAATTGAAAAGAAAAGAATAGCCAGCACAGATCTTTATGACAGATTTCTACTTCCTTTCCAACCAACCATTCTAGGTGGCACTAATGCTGGAATATTTTTAACTTTTCCAAACTTGAATGTTGAAATTTTTCTTTATTCTAATATAAATTTATTTTATTCCTATGTAAGGTTGAACATTTTCATGTGCTTATGGGATATACCTATTTTCTATTTTCTAAAGCCTCCATGAGATAGAACTGGTATATTTCTTCCATATTATTCCACTTTTCCTAAGCTTAATTTTTTTGTCTTACTGAACATGATTCTGCATAAAATCCATAAAATCCAAGACTGTAACCTGTTACCATTGCTTTTGGTAAAGATGAGAATGTCTGGTTTTGATTCAGCAAGCTCCTCAAGACTCTCATCCAGCAACTACCCTGAAAACTATTTCATTGCCCTAACTCATTGGACAAGTCCCTGTCCCATCAGCCTCCCTTCTTTCCATTCACCTGTCCTTGCAAGCCTGAACTGTGATTTGGATATGAAATGTCTCCCAACAGCTAATGATCCCCAGCAATTCATAGTGAGTAAGGTGAGGCCACCTGGAGAAAGCTGGCCACTGGGGAAAGTCTTGAGGTTCCCTCTTATGGCTTCTTGACTGTGGACACAATGATCTTATACACCTGATGCCATGTCCCCACACTCTCATGATGGGCTTGATCTCCTCCAGTCACAAAGTAAACCTTTCTTCCCTTGAGTTGCTTCTAATCAGGTATTAGACCACAGCAAAGAGAAAAGTAATTAATACACCCTGTGTATTTTTGAGGTTTGGAGTATCTGTTTTCCACACTCCAGGGACTTTAGAGCTGTTATCTGAAGCTGTACCAGTATTCTTCATTTGGGATCTAGAAATTAAAACTAATATGTAACTGACCACATTTTAACTACTCCTTAAGCTCTCTCCAAAATTTCACTGTCTGTCTTAGAAATGCATATACTATATGTAACACATAGATGAGGCTCATGTGGTATTGAATAAAAATAAGCTAATCATCCAACTGTAAATACTATGTGTATTCAAGATTCCATGAACAGAAAGTTCAGAGTATGCAAAGCAGACACAAAGTGAGAAAAGTGGCTGGAGGTAAGGGGTATATTGGTTTGGGGCAGCATGAGAAAGCTTCCTGGCAAATGGCTGTAATGTCTAATATAACAAGCCAAAGAAACAAGTTATGATGGTGTGTTTCATCAGTTTTCCTGGATTTAGAATAACCTAAGAATCAGATTCTAGGTGTGTCTGTGAGGGCATCTCCAGAGAGCTCAACTGATGAAAGAAGAGTAGTGAGTAGTGAATGTGAGTAGTACCAACCCAAGAGCTGAGGTTCTAGGCCTAATAAAGGGGCAGACAAGAGGAAGTTTCATGAGCATCCATCTCTCTCTGCTTTCTGTGGATGAATTGTGACCAGCCTCCTACTATTTGAGTGACCATGTGCTCTGCACCATGATGGACTCTATCCCTTCAAACCGTGAGCCAAGTAAGTTATTCCTTCCTTAAGTTGCTTCTTGTTGGGTATTTGGCTGCATCAATCAAAAAAGTAGCTAGTACATCCACTGTAATTATTCCGTATGTTAATCCAGTTAACAAATTCTGTAAATTCAGCCAATAAAGTAAGTTTCCTCAAGAAAATAAGAATGCAGGACTGAGAGGCTTCCATTTTTATAATTACAACTCAGTTTTTGCGGTTCAAAGATTTTATAGCTGAAAAAGTAATTCTCATCCAATACATATGTAGCTTCCTTCCACCCTCCAAAAATAAATGGTGATAATCTTTAGTTCTACTTTATTTCTCTTATTAAACAAACAAACAAACAAACAAACAAACAAACAAACAAACAAAAGGTTGTTCTAGCCCATCGCAATACTGTTGACAGGGCAGAAAAGCAAGCCTATTGAACTTTATGGCATATTCTAAAGGAACCATTTTGAAAAGGAACCCCCCCAACAAAAATATAAAAACCGTGCATTTGACTATAGTTTCTAGTCATGGATGTACCAATGCTGAGAAGTACTGATAACATTTTATGTGACTGTGGACTACTGCTGTATATTCTTCTTGGTATTATTTCAATGAGTACATGCCAATAAGCCATTAAAAATGATTTTTTAATCCATAACACATTAAAAATGTAATTTTTATTGATTTTTTTGAAGTTTACATCATATGTCCCAATCCCACTCATTTCCTAGTCCCTCCGTATCTGCCCTTCATCCTTGCAGCACCCCCAAAGAAAATTTTAAAAAATAAAAATATTAATAAAAAAAGAACAAAACACTTCACTTCTCTGTTTTTCCCACCTCTTTATCACCTCTTCATTCATCTTAATGGCATTTGGAGCAGTGGTGTGTCATACCCTTTTGTCCAAACATCTTTATTAGCAATTAATTGTTCATTATAATGAGCTCTTGGTCTGGCTCAAGGCCCCTGGTTTGATATGTCATCAATACTGGACCCTCAGTGAAACTCCTCTGAAGTATCCTGCTATTGCCCCCAAGTCATGGAGATCCTGCACGTTTCCTTCCACAGGACAGGCCCCTTCACATGCTCTAGCAGGACACAAATGGGGTAGATATTAAGGTGGGTCAATTCAAAGCACTGGATGTGGGTCTGGGTGGTAGCTGAGTTGGTCCTCTGCTGGTAGTGTCCCCCCTCAGGTGAGGGGCAGAGCCAGCTTTCCTGCACCCAAGCCGGGGGGGGGGGGGGTAAATCTCCCATGACCATGGTGAAGGGTGGGGACTGCTCTCCCACTGCAGCGGCCTCCAAGGGGCAGGGCAAGACCTCCCAGGATCAGCAAAGGGCAACACAGCTCTTGGATTTCAACATACATGGTTTGCATGGCCCCGTTGGTGATATGGGCCAGAGACATCATCACAGGCTCCAGCTGCATCAGGACCATGAACCCAGGCATGGCTCTCAGCAGCAGCTCAGGCCGGGACAACAACAGGGCCCCGGTGGCAGCAAAGGCCACACAGATCTGCATAGTCCCAGAAGCAGCTTGGACATGACACGACACCAACATGGCCGTGGGTGGTGACCCAGCCCTGG
>CABHPP010145024.1:4156-40481 GCA_902168425.1 Peromyscus attwateri
AATAGATTCATCAGTCAAAGAAAACACTAAAGCCAACAAAGTCATGAACCAAAATGTCCAAGAAATTTGGGACACCATAAAAAGCCCAAACCTATGAATAATAGGGATAGAAGAAGGAGAAGAATACCAACTCAAAGACACTGAAACTATATTCAACAAGATCATTGAAGAAAACTTTCCCAACTTAAAGAAGGAAATGCCCATTAAGATACAAGAAGCCTATAGAACACCAAACAGACTAGACCCCCCCAAAAAAGTCCTCTTGCCACATAATAATTAAAGAACTAAACATACAGAATAAAGAAAGAATATTAAGGGCAGCTAAGGAAAAAGGCAAAGTGACTTATAAAGGCAAACCCATCAGAATAACACCTGATTTCTCAATGAAGACTTTGAAAGCCAGAAGGTCCTGGACAGAGGTAATGCAGACACTAAGAGACCATGGATGTCAGCCTAGACTAATATACCCAGCAAAACTTTCAATCATCATAGACGGAGTGAACAAGACATTCCAAGACAAAGCCAGATTTAAACAATATTATCCACAAACCCAGCCCTACAGAAAGCACTAGAAGGAAAATTCCAACCCAAGGAAGTCAGATACTCCCTCGAAAACACAGGCAATAGATAAAGCCATAGAAGTAAACCCCAAAGAAGAAAAGTACACACACACTACCACCAAAAAATAACAGGAATGAACAATCACTGGTCATTAATATCCCTTAATATCAATGGACTTAATTCACCTATAAAAAGACATAGGCTTACAGAATGGATATGAAAGCAGGACCCATCTTTCTGCTGCATACAAGAAACACATCTCAAACTCAAAGATAGACACTACCTAAGAATAAAAGGCTGGGAAAAGACTTTCCAATCAAACGGTCTTAAGAAACAAGCAGGTGTAGCCATCCTGATATCCTGCAAAATAGACTTCAAACTAAAATCAATCAAAAGAAATCAAGAAGGGCATTACATACTCATCACAGGAAAGATCCACCAAGATGGAAGTTTCAATTCTGAACATTTATGCCCCAAACACAAGGGCACCCACATATGTAAAAGATATTCCATCCTAACAAAATAGAATATACCTTCTTCTCAGCACCCCATGGAACCTTCTCTAAAATCGACCACATACTTGGCCACAAAGCAAATCTCAACAGATACAAAACAATTGGAATAACCCCCTGTGTACTATCAGACCACCATGGTTTAAAGTTAGATTTCAACAACAACAAAAACTACAGAAAGCCTACAATCTCATGGAAACTGAATAATGCTGAACTGAATCACCAATGGGTTAAGGAAGAAATATAAAAAGAAATTAAAGACGTCCTAGAGATCAATGAAAATGAAGACACCACGTACCCAAACTTATGGGACACTATGAAAGCAGTGCTAAGAGGGAAATTCATAGCACTAAATGCCCACATAAAGAAGTTGGAGAAATCTCACACTAGGGACTTAACAGAACACCTGAAAGCTCTAGAACAAGAAGAAGCAAAGTCTCCCAGGAAGAATAGACACCAGGAAATTATCGAAGTGAGAGCTGAAATCAATAAAATAGAAACAAAGAGAACAATACAAAAAATCAATGAAACAAAGAGTTGGTTCTTTGAGAAAATCAACAAGATAGACAAGCCCTTATCCAAACTAACCAAAAGACAGAGAGAGAACATCCAAATCAACAAAATCAGAAATGAAAAGGGGGACATAACAACAGACATTGAGGAAATCCAGAGAATCATCAGGTCATACTTCAAAAACCTCTACTCCACAAAACTGGAAAATCTAAAAGAAATGGATAATTTTCTGGATAGGTACCACATTCCTAAGTTAAATCAAGACCAGATAAACTATTTAAATGGTCCAATAACCCATACAGAAATAGAAACAGTCATTAAAAGTCTCCCAAGCAAAAAAAGTCCAGAACCAGATGGTTTCAGTGCAGAATTCTACCAGATCTTCAAAGAAGAATTAATACCAATACTCTCTAAATTGTTCCACACAATAGAAACAGAAGGGACATTACCAAACTCCTTCTATGAGGCTACAATTACCTTGATTCCTAAACCAAACAAGGATACAACAAAGAAAGAGAACTACAGACCGATCTCTCTCTTGAATATTGATGCAAACATACTCAGTAAAATACTGGCAAACAGACTCCAAGAACACATCAAAACAATTATACACCATGATCAAGCAGACTTCATCCCAGGGATGCAAGGGTGGTTCAACATACGAAAGTCGGTCAATGTAATACACCATATAAACAAACTCAAAGAAAAAAACCACATGATCATCTCACTAGATGCAGAAAAGGCATTTGACTAAATCCAACACCCCTTCATGATAAAGGCCTTGGAGCAATCAGGAATACAGGGAACATACCTAAAAATAATAAAGGCAATTTACAGCAAGCCAACAGCCAACATCAAATTAAATGGAGAGAAACTCAAAGCAATTCCACTAAAATCAGGAACAAGGCAAGGCTGTCCACTCTCCCCATACTTATTCAATATAGTACTTGAAGTTCTAGCCTGAGCAATAAGGCAACATAAGGAGATTAAGGGGATACAAAAATTGGAAAGGAAGAAGTCAAGCTTTCCCTATTTGCAGATGACATGATAGTATACTTGAGTGACCCCAAAGATTCAACCAAGGAACTGATACAGCTTATAAACACCTTCAGCAACATAGCAGGATACAAGATCAACTCAAAAAAAATCAGTAGCCCTCCTATATACAATTGACAAAGAGACTGAGAAGGAAATCAGAGATACATCACCCTTTGCAATAGCCACAAATGACAAAAAATACCTTGGGGTAACACTAACCAAGCAAGTGAAGGACCTATATGACAAGAACTTTAAGTCCCTGAAAAAAGAAATTGAAGAAGATGTCAGAAAATGGGAAGATCTCCCATGCTCATGGATAGGCAGGACTAACATAGTAAAAATGGCAATTTTACCAAAAGCAATCTAGAGATTCAATGCAATCCCCATCAAAATACCAACACAATTCTTCACAGACCTGGAAAGAATAATACTCAACTTCATATGGAAAAACAAAAAACCCAGGGTAGCCAAAATAATCCTGTACAATAAAACAACCTCTGGAGGCATCACGATCCGATCCCTGACTTCAAGCTCTACTATAGAGCTACAGTAATAAAAATAGCTTGGTAGTGGCATAAAAAACCAACATGTGGACCAATGGAATCGAATTGAAGACCCTGACATTAATCCACACACCTATGAACATATAATTTTTGACAAAGAAGCCAAAAGTGTACAATGGAAAAAAGAAAGCATCTTCAACAAATGGTGCTGGCATAACTGGATATCAATGTGTAGAAGGCTGCAAATAGACCCATATCTATCACCGTGCAAAAAACTTAAGTCCAAGTGAATCAAGGACCTCAACATAAATCCAGCTACTCTGCACCTGCTAGAAGAGAAAGTAGGAAGTAGTCTTGAACGCATTGGCATAGGAGACCACTTCCTAAGTATAACACCAGTAGCACAGACACTGAGAAAAACAATCAATCATTGGGACCTCTTGAAACTGAGAAGTTTTGTAGAGCAAAGGACACAGTCAACAAGACAAAGCGACAGCCTACAGAATGGGAAAAGGTCTTCACCAACCCCACATCTGACAGAGGACTGATATCCAGAATACATAAGGAACTCAAGAAATTAGACATCAAAATGTCCAACGGTCCAATTAAGAAATGGGCGATAGAACTAAACAGAGAATTCTCAACAGAGGAAACTCAAATGGCTGAAAGACATTTAAGGAATTGCTCAACATCCCTAATTATCTGTGAAATGCAAATCAAAACAACTCTGGGATACCACCTTATACTTGTCAGAATGGGTAAGATCAAAAACACTGAAGATACCTTATGCTGGAGAGGATGTGTAGCTAGGGGAACTCTCCTCCACTGTTGGTGGGAATGCAAGCTTGTACAGCCACTTTGGAAATCAATATGACACTTTCTTAGAAAATTGGGAATCAATCTCCCCCAAGATCCAGCTATACCACTCTTGGGCATATACCCAAGAAATGCTCAATCATACCACAAGAGCACTTGCTCAGCTACGTTCATATCAGCATTGTTTGTAATAGCCAGAACCTGGAAACAACCTAGATGCCCTTCAACTGAAGAATGGATAAATAAACTATGGTACATATACACAATGGAATACTACTCAGCAGAGAAAAACAATGACATCATGAGGTTTGCAGGCAAATGGAGGGATCTAGAAAAAATCATCCTGAGTGAGGTAACCCAGACTCAGAAAGACAAACATGGTATGTACCCACTCATAGGAGGATACTAGATGTGGAGCAAGGAAGACTGGACTGCTACTCACATCACCAGGGAGGCTACCTGGAAAACAGGACCCCAAGAAAGACACGGGGATCGCCCAATGACGGAGAAATGGATGACGTCTTCATTAACAGCCTGGTCATAAGTGGGGGAAATGAAGGGCGAGGGTCGAGGGAAAGAGAGCTTGGGGGAGCGGGATACCCCAGCTGGATCAACAACAGAGTGGGAGAACAAGGAATAGGAGACCATGATAAATGAAGACCACATGAGAATAGGAAGAAGCAAAGTACTAGAGAGGCCCACAGAAATCCACAAAGGTACCCCCACAATAGACTGCTGGCAATAGTCGAGAGACAGCCCAAACTGACCCACTCTCGTGATAGGATGGCCAAACACCCTAGTTGTCGTGCTAGAAACCCCATCCAATGACTGAGGGATCTGGAAGCAGAGATCCATGGCTAGGCCCCAGGCAGAGCTCCAGGAGTCCAATTAGTGAGAAAGAGGAGGGTCTATATGAGCGATAATTGTTGAGACCAAGGATGGATAAAGCACAGGGACAAATAACCAAATGAATGGAAACACATGAACTATGAACAATGGCTGAGGGGCCCCCAACTGGATCAGGCCCTCTGAATGGGTGAGACAGTTGATTGGCTTGACCTGTTTGTTAGGCATCCAGGCAGTGGGACCAGGTCCTGTGCTCATTGCATGAGTTGGCTGTTTGAAACCTGGGGCTTATGCAGGGTCGCTTGGCTCAGCCTGGGAGGAGGGGACTGGCCCTGCCTGGACTGAGTCTACCAGGTTGATCTCAGTCCTCCAGGGGAAAGCCTCCCCTGGAGGGGGTGGGCTGGGGGGAAGGGGACAGGGGCAGGAGGGGGGAGAACAAGGGAATCCGTGGCTGATACGTAGAACTGAATGGTATTGTAAAATAAAATAAAAATAAATAAATAAATAAATAAATAAATAAATAATAAATAAATAAAATAAAAATTAAAAAAAAAAAAACAAAATACTAGCACAAAAACTGACATTTTAGTCTGTGGAATGACATAGAAGATACACACTTAAGCCCACACAATTACAGCTGCCTTGTTTCTAACAAAGACACCATTATATTCACTGGAGGAACAATGGTCTATTTAATAAATGGCACTGAGAAAAATGACTGTCTATGTATAGATGAGTGAAACTAGATACTTAACTTTTATCCTGCATAAAAATATACTCCAAATGGATCTATGATCAAATATAAAATCTGAAATTCTGGATGTGCTAGTGGAAAAGATATTGAGAGCACTACAATGTGCAGGCCTAGGAAAGTACATTCTAAATAGAATTTGATTCTCCCAGGAAATAAGGCAAACAATTGACATGTAGAATCTCATGAAATGAAAAAGCTTCGGAACAACAAAGAACAGTCAAATAAGAGACAGCATAAAGGCTAGAGTACACAAAGAACTCAGGAAAATGAGCAGAAAGAAAATAAACAATTCAATCAAAATTAGTGTAAAATTCTCAAGGGAAAAATTAATAAATGCTAATCAATATTTCAAAGGGGGTTCAACAACATTAATGATCTAAGAAATGCAACATAAAACTACTTGAAGAGTCCATCTCATCACAGTCAGAACAGCTTTCCCCAAGAAATCAAATCTAAACAAATGTTGGTGAGGATGTGGCAATGTGCACTTATTCAGTATTGATAAGATTGCAAATGGGTACCCACCTTACGGAAATCAGGGTGACAATTTCTCAAAAACTAGAAGTAAAAATACCCCACATCACAGCTATACTATTCTTGGGCATTTAACAAAGTACTCTACATTGTTTTGCAAATACACTTGCTCAGTCATGTTCATTGTCACTCCATTCACGATAGCTAGGATATTGAATCAGCTTAGATGTTCATCAAGTGGCGAATGGATAATAAAAACATGTATCTGTAAAAAGATGAAATTTTATGGTAAGTAAATAAAGCTGCCAATAATTATACTCTGGTAATCCAAGTACAGAAAAACAAACACTATATTTCCTTTCTCATATGTAGATTCTAGCATCTAATCTCTTAATTTGTATATTCTACTTACAGTTCCTACAAGCATCAAAAAATGTATAAGAAGGCTATTAGAGTGGTGATGCCTTAAGAGATGAGAGATTATAAAACAGGTAATATGAAAATGGAGAGGGGTTATACCAGTGGTGGAAAAGTGAAGAGGAGTGGGTAATAATGGTGGCAATGGGGAAAAAAACAAAAACTTAAGGAGCCTGATCACACTGCCATGGACCCCTCAAACAGACCCAGCTACACAACTGTGTCTCTTATACAAAAGGTCTAGTCTGGTTCCATGCAGGTTTCACGGCTGTTGGTCTAAAGTTCGTGAGTTCCTATGAGCTTGGTTCAGTTGTCTCTGTAGATTACTCTATCATGATCTTGATCCCCCTTGTTCATATAATCCCTCCCTCTTCCTTCTCTTTGACTGGACTCCCAGACAGGATCTATCCCTGGTGCATGAGCTGGCTTTCTGGATCCCATTATCTATGGTCAGATACCTTGCTCACTCTTGATGTAGCGGGGAGGGGCTTGGTCCTGCCTCAACTAGATGTACCAGGCTTCGCTATCCCTGGCCCCAATATTCTTAAATCTTAATTTCTTTGTGCTCTTTTATATTAGAAAAAAATGTAGTTTGTAACTTGCAGAAAAGTTTTTTTTTTGTTTTGTTTTGTTTTGTTTTTCGAGACAGGGTTTCTCTGTGTAGCTTTGCGCCTTTCCTGGAGCTCACTTGGTAGCCCAGGCTGGCCTCGAACTCACAGAGATCCACCTGCCTCTGCCTCCCGAGTGCTGGGATTAAAGGCGTGCGCCACCAACGCCCGGCCAGAAAAGTTTTAAAAATATAATAAGTATATAGAGCTTTCTGTGTCCATGTATGAAGTATGTATGTGCATTTCCACTCAAAAAATCACCATTTAAAAAGCATATCAATTGTCTTGGCTGACTGGTCAAGAGCCCTGAGTCAGTAGTCCCATAACTCTATCCTCAGAGACATTCTGCAATATTCATTCCAGTTTTGCTCAATCATATCATGTCTTCTTTTATACACTTATTACCATTAAGACTAAATCACAGAAAACATCTTCCAAATGCTTTTGCATTCATAACTAGTTGGCTATATGTTGCCCTTAGGCCACAGCCTTTATTCAGTCTACAGTCTCTTGTTGCTTTGCTTGTCTGATAATATCCCAGAATCTAAGTTATCATGTTGCTTGTTATTTTTCCCTGAAAGGAATGCAGTCTCCTATGCTCGTTAGCCTGCAGGGTGCATATCCTCATTCCCTGCTCCCTTCTTAATGTGCTTTACTTACCTGGAGATGTGGCTCAGCAGTATGGTACTTTCTATGTGTAAGACCCTGGGTTCAAGCCACAGCACAAAGGGAAAAAAAGCTTTTTTTGTTGTTGTTCTACTTTTAATAGTTTCTCTCCTTAGCAGAATTTTTTTAGTTATTGCTCTGAGCTGCCAATTCCAAAATTAAAAAAAAGGGGGGGGGGCAAAGCAAGAGAAAAAATCCACATTCAAGTCACACATCTTTGTCCCTTATACACATTGCCCATTGTAATTTCACTTACTGGAAGATTGTTTGATACATGTCTTTCCTTTCACTTGACTGATCTACTCAGGAGAGTGCAACTCTTTTTGTTATAGCTTACATTGTTTCTATGCTACATGATCTAACTACCATCCATGTTATAAAAGGAGGGTGAATTAGAGGTAAGTGAAAACAAACACTGCACAAGTAATATAAGTTTTATTATATTGTATTATTTATTATAATATACTAATATAATATAAATTTTGCTAAATTTGGCTATAGCTATTATTAATTAATTTCTACAAAGCCTTAACTCCTCTCAGACAATTTGTTAATACAAACAGAAAAATTTTTGTACTCTGTACACCTACCATGTGTGGATACTGTTTGGACTCAGCAATTTATAGATGAATTTTTTGCCCTTCCATATTTCAATTTTGAAATGAATTATAATGAAATCTATATTTTCTTTCAATTATATTTTTGAGATTATAATAAAATTACATCATTTCTCCATTCAAATTTCCTTCCCCACAAGCCCTCCATGTTCATTTTCCAACTTATAGTCTCTTTTTTATTGATTGTTGCTGCATGTGTGTACATATGTGTATATGTGTATGTGTGTGTATGTATAAGTTATGTATGTGTATGTGTATATGTATTTGTATATATACATGAAGGAAATAATACCTAGTACTAGCAACCTAGCAAACTGCCTAGACCTAATGAAGTCAATGATCTTTGACCACTTAAATATTTGATCCCAATTTTAAAATGACATTTCATAGAAGAAAAATCAACTTTGAATTTCCAGAGACCAGCATTTTGAAGAATTTTGGAACCAATGGTCAAAGTGGCTCCATACTGTGCAGAAGCAAAACGTAGGATTCTCCTTTATATAACTTCAAACTGAAGAACTTACTGTTTTGCTATCAAGGATTTACTTATTTGGGGAAAGGAATCACATTTTACCACCCAGTAAGCAAAAGCCGCAAAAGTTTGAAACATAAAGAAAAGAAACAACACAAAACAAGGAAATAACATGAAAGCAGATTTTAAGATCTAAAAGCACATACACAGCACCAGCAAAAATGCAATCAGAAAGGTGTACTTAAATATTGGTGTACACATATACATACATATATGTAAAACAATAATTAAAGAAAAACAGTTATAAATTTGAGGATTGGGGGTGCATAGGAGTGGTTGGAGCTAGGGTACTTGAGAGGAGCTGGGGAGAGGAAAGTAAGGGAGGAAGTGATGTAATTCTATCTGAATTAAAATATATTTTTAAAAAAGAATTCCTTCTGAAGTAATATATCTAAAGCTAAAATCAAGTAAGAAATAAACTCTTTCAACAGTCTGTGAAATGAGGGTCTTCTCTAAAGAAGGAAACTCAAACAGAACAGACAGTCCCCAGGCTGAAGGAGGAATGACTCCAAGAAAAGCCTCATCAAAGGAACCTTTACTGCAATGGGAACTCTATATATAAGATTTCCTTGGCACAAGGAGAAAGAAGCTGTTGAGAGAAGATCTGGTCCTTTCTATTAGAAGCTTTGCAATGTGGGGCAATTTGAGTTCTGTCATACATCAGGCTTTCTTAAAAATAAAACAGAAAAGGCAACTCATAGGTTAGTAAATACTTAAAAACTTAATGTGTATAAAACTGTTTTGTGTACATGTACATGTAGATAAACACACAAACACACACACATATAAAACACATATATGACTGTATAATTTATAAACATGGAAAATTAGGCAATTCACAATGTTTCAAACATTTCATCTCAAATGAGCTACTTTCCCAGACTCGTGAGGAAAAAAGATGGTTGAGGCATATTCAAATTATCCAAATGTCTATAATCTACTGAGAGAAATAACGGGGAAATCAGAACAAGTCTTTAAAAGGTAAACAGAAACATTCCCAGCATTAAACAGTTAACTCGGAGCAAAGCATCAGGAAACAATCATCACTCCTGCTGAAAGAGGGAAGCATTAGGAAAGCGGTGCCCAGGGCAGTGCTTCCCACACCAGTGATGCCCAGGGCAGTGCTTCCCACACTAGTGATGCCCAGGGCAGTGCTTCCCACACCAGTGATGCCCAGGGCAGTGCTTTCTACACCGGTGGTGCCCAGGGCAGTGTTTCCCACACCGGTGGTGCCCAGGGCAGTGTTTACCACACCAGTGATGCCCGCAGCCGTGCTCCCCACACTGGTGGTGCCCAGGGCAGTGCTTCTCACAGTGGTGTTTGGGCTTTGATTGGAGAGAAGGAAGCAGTGGCTCTGCTTATAGCCCCTTTCTGGTGCTATTTTCTTTCAGAGTAACCAATAATTTATTTAAAATTAATATACTTCTTGAGACTTGCCATGAATTTTTCTAATGGACAGTTTCCAAGGACCATGGGCAACCACGGCAGCTATAGCAGAGGCAGGGATTATCATTGAGAAAGGCCACGTAGTACAAGGCTAAACAGTTATAAACCTCTAGAACTGCAATTCAGCTCATTAGAAGAATTTGTCACCTTGCTGCCCCCACATTTGTCCACCATTGACCAGATTTAAAATCATAAACCTTCAAATATTGGTATTAAATGCACAGTTAATTTTGTGACCTTTATTTGCCCTTGTTGCAGAAGGATTCCTCTTCTCTTGATAACATTTGTTAATTCACTGCCGATAACATGTAACTTTGAAGCTTGAATTGCACGGGAGACAATTTCTAACATGGTGTTTGACAACCTATGGTTAACTGTCCATGTAATGTCCATAGTAACTGAGATTTAATGCCTAACTGATATGGAGACACAACTTAATGGCAACATTGAAACTTGCTTTGTAGGCCCCCGAGAAACAGTCTAATTGACTCTTCTCTTTCAGAGTCAGTTCCATAGATGGCAGTTTATACCTTGCTGCTTTCCCATGCAGGGGTGGAAAGTACAGGGAAGTATCTTTGGGTGCTTTAGATCACAGCGACCCTGGTGCTCTGTAGCACTGGGGTCAGAGGTTACTGTGGCTATTGATTGGCATGGAAAAGCTAGTGTGACCTGAAAGAATCATGTTACAAGACAGGTACAAAAAAGGCTACAGAATCCTTTGAGTGGTACATTATTCCCTACCCATTTTCCTGGGCAGTTCCCTTCAACTCATTGATTTCTACCCTGATTGAGTCATGTTCATCTGGCGTTGGGAGGTTATTTCATTTCCCTTTTGCTCATTTTTTTCCGCCTACTCAGCTTTCTTCCACATTGTATGTCACTCTCACTAATCTCAACTGTCTGCTGCCCACTAAATGACATGCTTGCAATGCACAGGCTGTGAGAACCAGAATGGGTGGTTCTGGTCATCACTGTGTGAAGCTTAAACACGATACTCTTACCCATTCCACTGCTGTCTGCACTCATTAGGGGTTTTTCTTTCCTCTCCATGATTTTTTTCTGGTCTACTCTGTGTATGACTGCCAGTGACATGAACCTCCCTCTTCAACTTCATAATCCTCCTTCAAACTGACTGGAAGGAACAATATGATGATTTGAACACAGGGGATTTTGGAGCACTTCGTCACAAGATAACAGCCACATTAAAGTGACCCTTCTCTCTCTTCCCACCCTCTTCTGAAGCCCTTTCATTGAGCACCCTTGTGGGGTTTTGAAGTTTTGTTTTCACTGAGAACTGTTCAACAGATAGAAGGAAAAAAAGAAAAAGTAAAACAGCGTTCTCTCAAGGATGATAAAATTTTGTATAATCAGTTGCAGCAATTTGGATTTTCTGTACTTAGAAGTCACTTTAAAAGCACAGTTCAGAATTTCCATCAAAACACCAAGGCATTATGAGTAAGTAATGATCTGTATGTGAAAGACACAACTTGATTCAAGGTTTTTCCAACTATAGATTGAGTCATAATTGTACAGAAAAAGGCAATAGGTAACTATACAAATTTATCTTTGCAAACTCTAACTACATTAACAGTTAGAAAGGCTACTCTCATCTCCAATTTAAAGTCCTAGATGCTCACAGAGAAGAGGCAAAGCCTTCAGTAAGACTTCCAAGATACTGACTTTACTGATTAGTTTTCAGTTCCTGTTAGCATTAATATTGTGACTTTGATTTTTTTCCATCAGTTCATGATGTGATTTACTCTATATTTATATTTAGTAATTGGTCATGTGGGTTTCAGTTTTGAATTTATTATGTAACATTCAACAAGATTAACAGTATTAAGTGGTAATCAACTTTTAATAAGAATTACAAATGCTATCTCCAAGCTCTAGACAAGAAAAGTAATCACTGCAATCAATCAGGTGGTTTAATCAATTTTGAAAATGGAATTAACCATGCATCATGTCAGGGAAAAAAAAGCAAATAACAGGATGAGATGCCTTTGCTCTAGAAGGAGATAAAGTAAGGTCTAGGAAATTTGAGAAAATTAAGTAGTTTCTGGATCATCATGTTGAGTTTCCCATTGGCTTTAAATCTTGTTCTTCAAGTCTTCTACTTTCCTATAGGGTGATTACAACAGTCAATAGATCTTTTCCATCTTAGTCTGTACGTTATATAAATTATGTTATGTTTATCTGCTTCCTACATTGGAATAAGCCATGTAATAACTTCAAAAACAGGACTGTTTTATGAAAATATAGATTATTATAAGTACTAAAATTTTGTTTTGTTTTGTTTTATAGCACAATTCTAGTTTACTCTGCTTATTCCATTTATTCTTGCAACACAAAAGTTAAACACAGAATTAGCATTCAGAGGTACATGAACTAGGACACTTATGAGAAACCCATATGGGTCAAATGAATGACATTGTGGAAACATGAACTAAAAAAAAATACCAAAAATGCACAAATCACTATTCTTCCAATCTGCTTGTAAAACATGATTATTTCTCCATTTACAAAATAGAATCAGGCCAATTTAAATTTTTTAATTTTACCTGCAAAACACTGCAACTGCTTATTTATGCTGGAGAACACTCTTACCAGCTTCTTCTACACACAACCAAGTATACAATATTCCAGGAAGAAAACAGCAGCTTGGCTAAAGTTAAAAATGTCAAGTACACATAAATTGAAGCTGCTTTATCTGAGGAAAGAAATAAAAGAATAGAAGGCTACTTGTTTGTGCTTCCACATTCTGCATCTATGGCCTTTCTTCTGTGCCCAGCTGGTTCTAGAAAGGTGAGCTGTGCACAGAACTGCATAGCTTATAAAAGTGCTGTATTATAACACAAATCTACAGATGCCAGCATGAAACTGTGAGGGAATTTATTAGTACACTAACCATCAACAGGCAAATTACCTGTTTTTACTTGATATGGTGCACTTGAAATGATGGATTTAATATAAAACTATAAAACATACAGGGTTTTTTCCTGAGATGTTAAATAGTACTTCAGTGAAGCACAAAACTTAAACTTCTATTAATGCATGCAGTTCCAAAAACAGACATTTTAGCTTCTTTTATTAAAAAATATTGACATTAAATGTCATGAATTTCTCTACCAACTGGTTCAGAATTACATTGTAAATAACCTAGCCTTTTGTTAAGAAACTGTAAACCATCCTGGTCAGTCTATCCTAGTCTATGTTTACAAGCTATTTTCTCAAGCAATCACTTGATAGTGATTTACAAAATGGCCATCAAAAGGGGGTATGTGAAATAGCCTCTACTGCATTACAAGGAATACCAAGAACCACAAAGAATCATATGGGTTCCATACCATAGTGACTGTGGAAAGCACATCCTAATTTAGGAAGGCTAAGACAATATACACCTTGCAAAATCCAAGTATAACTGAACACTTTGAAAGAAAAACTGACAATTGTATAAAGGGTAAAATTCAAGTGTTTAAGTAGGATTAAACACTTGAATTCTCCCTGTTGCATTATATTGATAGTTACAGACTGATCAAGTGCCATCCACTTCCTATCAAGATGTTCAACCCTATAGCTTTTTGGCCTTTTGGCTAAGATCAAGCATAGGATGTCTAACTCTAGTAGACTGCATTAAGACAGCAGGTTTAACCAAACACATCAAAATATTGAAACTACTGTTCTGTGATTGTTTTCTTGGACATAGAAAATTAGAGTCAAGCTAGTTGAAATTGAAATGGTTACAGAATAAAAAAGAATTCAAGAGAGAACACACACACAAAGGGGGGGGGTCTAATTGCTGCCAAAAGTTGCAGGATTTTTTTTTCATTTTTTGTTTTAAAGCAAGTTTCAGAAGATATTATCTAGTTATATAAAGGTGAGACATTCAGTTTACTCAGCTTATATGGAAAGGAGGACTATATGCCAACAGTCTGCTGAGCACTGGCAACCAGCAAGAATGAATTCACATACCTTAAGGAACATAAACTCCATTAAGGAGACAGCTTCACGACCATAATGAAAAGCAACTTGCTAAGAGCATTGGCTGAGAGGGGATCGCATGCATCTGGCGAGTTAAAAGTGTTTAATTCTGGACACAGCTCACAAAGGCAAAAGGTTGAGTTATTATCAATCAGGCAATACTTTAAGAATTAATTAATTTAATCAGATAATTTAAATAATAATCGAGTGTTACTCACTGTACATATGTATGTATTTTATCTATAGGCTTCATATTTGGATTCTCATACATATTAGATGATCTTACTATTGTAATTATCCTTATATTTATTATAAAGATCAAGAAGTTTAAGATTTAGAATGTTTGAATAGATTTTGCAATTAATACATTTACTAGCAACCAATCTTTTTATTTATAGCCAAAACTGGGCATTTGATCCTAAAGTCATCTAGATGTTTAGCCACTTGGGTGGAAAGCTCAAAAGTGTCCATTTTATTTACCCTTTTAATTGAGTCACAAGCCCATGTGAAACATCCCAAGATGTAATTTATCATTTTCAAATTAGTAAATTAGCATTTAACAATGGAATGAACATTTTTAATTAGCTCATTTATTACCCAAAATAAAAACGAAGACATTTGAACTGCATTGACATTAATGTTGCTAACTCTATCTGCATATCAAATATGCTTTGAAGAAGGTTTCTATATTTTTTAGAATCTATGGGAAAAAAGTTTTAAATAAGAGAGCAAGCACACTTGAAAGCAAATCCAATATTATCTATTAAATGCACACACACTTGACATGAAAGCACTTGAACAAACAGTGATCATTCTTGCATGACATGAAGATACTTTTCCAAATAGCATCTGTACTGACTACTGAAAAGGCCCCTCAAATCAATGAGGTATGTGCAACTAAAGCCCTCAAAAGTCTTTTAATATTACTTCCAAATGTTTTCTGATGCCATTGTTTATACAGTGAACCCTTTTACAGTGTTATTATCATTTGGAGCAGCAAAGAGTCCCATGAAGAATCTTTGAGGCTGAAGTACTGATAAGAAAGGGGAGGAGGGGCCAGGCAGTACTGGACCATGCCTTTAATCCCATCACTGGGGAGGCAGAGGCAGGTGGATCTGTGAGTTCAAGGCCAGGCCAGCCTGGTCTACAGAATGAGATCCAGGACAGGCACCAAAACTACACAGAGAAACCCTGTCTCAAAAAAAAAAAAAAAAAGAAAGAAAAAGAAAAAAAGAAAGAAAGGGCAGGAGGAATAACAATTGTACTTTCACCCTCAGAGGGAACCATGACATCATCAGTGTCAGTTATTTGGATTTTGAGCAATAATAAAGGTTGGTGGATAAACTAGAGTAGTTGTCAAGGTACACCTAAAACTTATACCTGAATTTCATATATAATGACCAAATACATTGCTTTCACCATTCTTAGAAATAAGTCAGGTTATTGAGAGTTGTTATAAGACACAGTTGAGCATTTATCTTTCTGTAATATAACCTAGATGCTCTGATTATATATACAGAAGTGGAAATGCTCAATGTCATCTAATCTTCACCTCAGTTTTCCAGTGATCATTCATGAATGATGATCCTGTACTGATGCATCAATTACTTTTTATTAAGAAAACAGAACAAGTGCAAGATAGTGTTTAATCTTCACTCTTTTTGCTCTGATACCTATTTGTGTCAGTATCAGTAAGCCCAAGTTGATCTTTTCTTCTTGATAGCATGGAGAAATTCTTCAATCTTAAACAGAATATTATTTGCAAATACGTGTAGCATGTTGTACATCCTATATGTGTGTACATGAGTGTACATATGTATATGTATTATAAATTTTTCTCTAATTTTTTCTTCTCTTTCAGTACAGGTAAGAGACAAGCAGAGATTGAACTGCTCACCACCTGGAGTTTTCCCATTAATACATAGACACACTCACTATTTGTATTACTTTATCTCTTAGTAAAGGTCACCATGGCTAATTATGAATTACTCCTCTGAAATCTGTCTTATATTTTATTAAACAGCAATATTCATTCTTAGTTTTGCTTCTATTGTCCTCTCATATGAAAACTTCAGCATTGGAATTTCTTGGGACACTCAGGATACACAGACTGTAAACACCTGTAAGCAGTTTCCACTTACATAATACAAGACACAATCTGTTATATACAGTGTTTTTAGTTTTCCCATCTCCATATAGAAGCTTTTTCAGAGTCTAAATCACACCTTTACTTTCTCTTCTATTTTGGCAGATGGGTGGACAATGGACTTCACAAACTCAAGATGTCTTAAATATTAGAGGACATTGGGAACTCCTTCATAATAGTCACCAGAGTCCTTTCTCCAGATTCTGACTAGATGTCAGGTCCCAGTCATTAGTATAACAGTTATAAGCTTAAAGCCCCAGGAAGTCTCTGAATGTGCAGCCAGCATTACTGAGAACCATGGCTTGCAATCATTTCTCTCTACTTCCCAAGCTAACTCAAAGGGAAATACTTGCAAACTCTGGTCCAGCAACAGCCTGTTAAGGACACTTCTTTTGACTTTTTTCATTTCTCTTCAGTGCACACTAATGCTTTTTTTTTTCTTTCCCATTTTCACTTTCTTTGTTAGTGAATGTCTGGCTTTGTAATGTCTGTGCATAAAACACATTAGCTACAATCCCCTGAACTTATACTGAAAGCTAAACCCCTTATATATGGACTAAAATATCAGATTAATCTGCTTTTGTCTAATTCCCCATTCTCACATCTGGCCACATCTGGCCTTTTTGCATTGTTTTACAGCCCTTCATTCTTGTTCACTAATGTGAATGTCTCTATGTCTATTTGCTAGTCAGCCTACAAAAGACTATGTGCTCAGATACATGTTCAGCATGACTTTTATATTATCCTGCATTCTCCACATGACTATCCAACAAATCTGGCTGAATTGTAAATACTTAGAATACTCTAAGCACAAGCTAAGTGATTTGAATATGATCACTTGCAAACTATAAAACAATGCATTAAAAGGGGTATTATCACTGTTCTCATTTTCAGGAAGGTACAAAGTGGTTACACACCTTATCTACAAATATTTGGTCAGGAAATGTGGCTATATACTTTGAATTTCAAATATTTGACTTGACAACATACTCTTACAACTAAATTCAAGTGCCCAAAAATGTATTTTGATCTGTATTTATTTTTAAACTATATTTTATCTATATTTACTTTTAAACTGAATGTTAGTCATAAGAACAGGACATATTTGCTGTGCAGAATCTCATGAGTTTGGATAAAAGCATACACTTTTGAAACTATCACTACAGTAAAGATAATAAGGCTTCCCCTCACCTCTAAAATTCTCTCCTGACCCTGTGTGGTTGTGCTTTCATTCTTGGTTTGTGTTACATGAGAATAGTGTACATTGATCTTCTTAGCACATTTTCATTTCACCACACCCCATTGTAAACTGTAGTCACCATGCTGCCCACATCTCTCAACATCTTAATCATGTGATTGGAGCCTCGTTTCTCCTGAACAGGAATCCTTTTCTCCATGATTGCAGATCCTGCAGAACATACCCTGCTCTTGTTTCTCTGGATCTGGTTTTCAGAGACATCATATAGGATCATGTACTGTTTGTTATTTCCTGACTGACTTCTTTCACTATTGTTCAGATGGATCCATGCTATCACACATAGCATGCTTCCCTTCTTTTTAAAGACTGCCAGTCACTCTGGGTAACTATCACCCTTCCCCCCTCCAATTCATTTGTGAGCAGTTAGACTGCTTTCCTGTAGGACTGTTGTACATAACACTACAATCAAAATGACACTACAGTTTCTCAAAAACTGATTCCAGATATTTTGACTTTAGACCCAAAAGCAGGCTTACTGGATCAGATGGCATTTCTACCCTAGTTGAGACTCTCCACAGCGTTTTTCCAGAGTCAGGAATATTTTACACCCATGCCCAGACTATACCGTGCTTTCTGCTTCTGTCCATTTTAGCACCACTTGTTTGCTTTTCTTTGGAGTTTGCAGTCATCCTAGCGCATGTGGGACGATGCTCCAACGTAGCTGCAATTCTCAGTTCTTTGATGACCAGGGATGCTCAACACTTATAGATGTCTGCAGGCCATTTGAATGTTTTCTTTAGAGAAATGTCTATTTGTAGATTTTTATGCATTTTTAAAAGAGACTATAATATTTCTTAGTTCATTTTGCTTTACATTTTGATATTGATTTGTAGGAGTTCTTTTTACTTTTTAGAAATTAAGCCCTTATATGTATTATTTTAAAATATTTATTTTATTCTATAACTTATTCTTGTATTCTTTTGCTTCCTTGGCAATGCAAAAAAAAATTCTTTTGGTTTTATATAATTACACCTGTCTATTTTTTTTTGTTTTGTGACCTATGTTTGGAGGATTATATCAAAGGAATCATTGCCAAAATTAGTGATTTCACCCCAGGAATTGTGTTAAATCTTGCAGATATTCCATACAAGTTCTTACATTAAATAGTAAAATCAAAATAAAAGACAAAAAGGCAACTTTTCCTCATCAATAATTAATAAAAGTCTCTATATATTATTACTGATTCATAAAATTAATTGCATACAAGATGTTAATGTCAGCCAAAACTCTAAACAAACACATGTGTACTTTTAACCTTCACATTAATGTTTACCATAAACCATCCATAATACACTGTTGTCATTTTCTCTTATCATTCTGCTCCAGAAACAACTTGCAATCAATAATTAAGCAATAGTAGGACTTCCCCCCAGGTATCCATGATTATCTTGTAGATTAAATTTAAAGAAAAAGCTTATAGCCCCCTGACTTTGAGTGCCGATATCAGTTAAGCAACATCTGGTTACTATGAGCAGGAGAGTGTGCTTTGTGTCTTTGCGGCTCTGCTTCATTTAAGACAATGACATCGAGATAGGTATCATTACAATATTCCACATTTTGTAGATATAAATAGAAAATCTTAGAATAAGAAAATTATTGAAAAATCTCACAGCTCACAACTAGGAGGCCCAGATTCAGAATTCCCATGTTCCTCTCTGAAAAGCCCATGCTAATGTTGGTCATCATGAACCAAGCATACCTGTAGAACATGTGGATTCTGAAGGATTGGTACACAGATGGGAAGAGATGATGGGAATTAGGAAATTCACAAACACCTGAAAGTCATTGGTAACACAGAGAAAATTATTCAGCTAAAGAAATCCATTTCCCAACTGGCTTAAAAGTAGACCAGAACGCAGATGTTTTTATATGTGCTATGTAGAGTTATGTTTTATGTATATATTTTTGCCTGCAAGCTGTTTCTGGCTTAATTAAAGCCAGGGGTCCCTTGTTACCTTTTCTGTTCTATCATATATCTACTGATTTTATATCCTATTACATGAAGTTACAGAATTATATCATGTCATGCCCTAGACGTAAACATCAGGAGCAAAGATGAATGTCAGAATGTGCTTTGATAGCTTCAAAACAAAATTCCAAAAATAATAGTGAGATAAGAAGCTTTCCTACAGAAAAATACATTGTCAGGTTTTAATTAAAATCTAACTGGAAAGGTATGTACTAGTTCTTTATTATCTGAAGTTCTGGAACATACAGTCTTAAGTATCTTGTTAACGTATTTCTTTTTGCACAAAGAATCTGTATTTTTCTTCATTTGTCTGCACCTGCATTCATATAAGAAATTGTGTTTTGATGACTAAATCTGCCATTGTTTCCTTCTCCCATAAAATTAGACACAGAAGGGTGTTGAATAAGAATCAACGAGGCATTTATAAGTAGTTTTGCACATTGTATGGATTAGTTTGAAATTTAAGATGTTCATAAAAACACATGCGTTTAAAATTCTTATGATTCAACTGATGTTCTCAAAGTTCATGTCATCAACTCAGGAATGTGCCTTAAGTGTGGTCTTTTTCTTTTGCTCTGAATTCTCTACGCATCAATTGATAAGCACTGGTAGGTTTGTGTTAGGGAAGCATATATACTCTTTCCTGACAGAACATCATCTTCAAAGCCATGTATAATTTTATTTCCTTGGATATATCTGCATTCCAAATATTGCTCAAATTGGTGGATTTATACATTCAAATTGTATAAACAGCACAAATGTACTGTGCTGATGATGTCATGACTAACACCTACCCTTTCCATAGCAGTACTGTCAAAATTAATACCAATCACTCATGAAACCCATGCATGATTAGATATTATGCTGTTTCAGATTCATAAAGTACAGTGTAACATCCAATGGTTAAGTAATTCACATATATTCTCATTAATAATAGGAACGATTGTCAGAGTCAGAGGGGATGGAAGACAAGGAGAAGACGGCTCACTTAATCAACTAAGCAGGGCTCTCATTGACTTACAGAGATAGAAGAAACAAGCGCGGGGCCTGCATGGGTCTGCACCAGGTCCTCTGCATATATGTTATGGCTATTAGGTTGGTGTTTTATGGGACTCGAAACAGCGGGAATGGATGTGTCTATGACTCTTTTGCCTGATCTTGAGACTCTTTTCCTTCAATTGGATTGCCTTGTCCAGTCTAAATATAAGGGCATTTACCTTGTCTTGTCATATCTTTTTTTTTTTTTTTTTTTTTGGTTGAGATTGATTGTTATCTCTTGGAGACCTACACTTTTCTAAAGGTAGATGGAGGGAGAGTGAACCTGGAGGAGATGGGGAGTTGGAAGGAGTGGAGGGGGGAAACCTGTTTCTGGGATGTATTAGAAGAGAAGTACTGATTTTCATTTAAAAAATATTGATATCTAAAATCTCTCCAGGACATGAAGAAGGGGGAAAAAAAGATTCCCTGTGAAAATAGGTTGGATGGATGCCATGTGACTACTCTTTAAGCATGCTGTGGCGTTAGCATGACAATATTGTTTGTCTTGACAAATATCACAACTTTTGGCCTGACAGCCTGTTCACAGTTTCCCAGATGTACAATGTTAATGATTTCTGCTTCCTCCAGCTGGGGTTGTACCTATTATTATAATGTTATCATTAAAATTTTTCACCCAGTATCTAATTAATTTGAAGAAAATTTTAGACAGCACTTCTTAAGCAACATTATTCATGGGCAGGACGATTAAACACTGTAATGCTGTTCTTAACTCACTTAGAACATAAGAAAAACAATCATTGACTTTGATTTATAGGAATTTGCTTTCAGAACAGGAACTTCACCCAAGACAATGATTTTCAAACACATTTCCAATTCTTATTTAGGAGAATGAATGGAAGACCCCCAAGACTTATCAGTAATAAATTATTCTCCTGTTATGCTGCTACAAAAAATGAGCTACTGTCCTACTAAAATCCAAGTATTTATGCATCACATTTTATATATGTAATTAGGACAAATGTATAGGGTAAAAAGAATCACATGCTACAACTAAATGAAACACAGAATGTCCCTTACAGGGGAAATAATGGACAGTATGGCAGGTGTTTTCTGCTGTAATGATACCATCCTTCCTTTGTGGTTGTATTTGATACCTTTTAAAGCTTTCTTCAGTAGCTTCTGTGATTTTTGGAAAATAATTGTTTTGATTTTGCATTTCTTTCCATTACTAAGGATATTTTCTGATTACACTGATGCAAACTAGACACGGTAAGAATAAAATAGACCACTTTACAAATATTCTAAAAAAGGCATAGCAATTCAAATTTATCATCTTCACTGCTGATTGTATCATGTGCTGTGTTGCTACACACTTATAATGGTTATTTTCATGGGGATATATTCACTGAGAGTGACCTGCTTAGATCCTGCAAGTGTTGGGTGGCTGTGCAGTCTTTGGTCCTTCTACAGCAGCTATAACAATCTCTTTGATAAAACCATCTCAGTTATCCTTAGAAGTCATTTGTACTTTTCATGTTCTGTTTATTCTAGTCAAAATGCAGAGGAGCATTCTTGGACTTCACATGTGGCTATAGACAATGGCTCCCTTTATCATGGGCTAAAAAGGAGAATTCTAAGCAGAAACACAACGAGTGCTGAATATATTTTAGTTAAGGATTGCATTGTAAACATAAGCATGTTGGGATACCAATAGAATATTAAAAAGAGGTTTACTTGTACTGGCTTTAAAATGAAATATTCAGATGGTAAGCATCACACCAGGAAATGTGAGAGACAATAAACCCTTTATGTGTCTTCTTTCTTGTGCTCATTTATTTTTACATAATAAATTGTTTAATTTCAAAACACTCAGTCTTCTTAAATTCTTTGTAATTTCTTTTTCTAGTCCAAGAGCAAGGACAGTTAAATCTTGATTCAATTAATAGTCTATAAACACTATGTGTTTTCAGACCACAAGAGTAAAACTGTTGAATGACATCATGTCCCTCTCCTTTTCTTTTGAGCATATCTTCCTTTATTTTATAATTAGTATCCTTCTTTGTGTTCATCCCTTAGGAAAAAGAGGCATGGTTATCGTGCTAGTCATCCCCAAATTGCTTGATCAAAGGATTAAAAGTGTTTCAGATCAACCCCATAAGGAAAGAATTCAGAATGTCAAAAAGCAATCACTGTGACCTTCACTATCTCAAGCCCTCATGGTTCAGACTGAATTGCTGGAACCTGTGCCGTGAATGAAGACAGTAGGCAAAGCAGACAGGGAATACAGTTTTTCAATGTCTGTTTAATGAAGCTCTTGTCATCTAGTTTTGGAGACTCCCCTGCCTTCACAGTCTTTGCAGATCTTATAATACAGGCTCAAGGCTTCTTATAACCTTGGGGATGACTGTCACTACAAACTTCTGGATTAATTTCTCCTGGGGAGACATGAACAAACATCTATTCACCACAGATAGCACATCAATAACGGAAAGGAGGAATGATTCCATGGAAGTCCAGTCTTAAGAAGCAAGGAGTCTATGGTGCTTGCTTATAGAACATGGGGGAGGGGATACTGCAGGAGCATGGGTGACCCCGGAACAGCTGAATAGTCACAAATTCAGGCTGTCATCAATTCAGCTATCATAGCTGATGACTTCAAAGAAACTGCACCCTGGAGACCCATCTTCAGTTAACGTTTTATTTCTGATCCATTCTAGAATCTCCCAAGATCACTTGCGTCTGGAAAGAGAAGGAGAAAGTAATAGTTGGAGTCCCATATGAAAGACCTGTGAACCTCTGCTTTTCTATCTTCTGGTGACTTCCATACCAGAGGTCTAGCTCTCACTGTTGCTTTGTTTGAAATAGTTGCCATGGCTACTAGGCCAAGGTATTTTCTACTCTAACATGGCAATCATGGAGGAAAAAGCTGACTGCAATGCAAATCCTTCCTGACTCTTCAGGGGAGAGCTCAGGCATGAAAAAGTTCATCAAAATTGTAGTGGGATTTTTTATTTTCTTAGTTCTAATTTTATCCAGTAGCCTCCATACAGTACTTTCTGGTGTATTGTTTTATCATGTGGTTGTCCTACTTTATTCAGCCTTTTCTGATGATGAGTTCATTTAACAAACCCATTTCACATAAATGTAAGTACATGTAATATTATAATTCCCAGCATGGTTTAAATATATAAAGTATTAAACAAAAGTGACAAATTATTTACATGAAAAGTTTAGGTGAGGTTACAGTAACACTAAGCTTACATTGCCACTTTCCCTAATCTCAAACGCATAATGGAGCCTGTGTGTCTTCAGACTGTATTAAAGCAAAACGCTTGCGGTAGGAACATGTGGAAATATTAAATGCTTTGGAAATTTAAATGCACAATGTGAAATTTTAGAAACTATCAAATTATTTATAGTTAAAAATGTTTAATAGATAAATTATATTAGCTCTCATACATATAATTCATTTGGCGCTAACTTACTTTTCAGAAATAATTTATTCAAGAGTACTTTAACAATTATGCTGATCCTACACTGTGCCATTGCTTAATAGATTTATGGGGTAGTATTATGGCATAAGGATACTTAATGCTATGATATCTGAGTATTTTATGGTGACCAGTTTATGGCCTCAGAAGTTAAAAGAATGAAACTGGAAATAACTGGGGTAGATTCAAAAGCATTTATTTAGTGAAATGCATTTTCATTCATGAAATTATACAAAAATTATAATTTGCATGTGCTGGCAAATTTTAGTCTTAAAGAAAAACATGACTTCTGAAATCTTTTAGTATTTTATTTTATATTTGCTTTTTAACCTTCCAACTATATGACATGTTAAATCTGTATGTACTATTTCTGAAGTTCACTGAAAAATATAGAGTAATTACTTAATGGAAAATATGTTATGAATAATGTTTGATTTATGGTGGAAGCTGCAGGTGTTCGCTCGCCATGTAGCTTCTGCTTTCACTTCCTACTAGTAGTTGCTATAGTCTAATGGGATATAAAATAATGTGGAGAAATACAGCAAAAAGTTCAGGAGAAGGTATATGAAATATTTGAAAGTATAATGAACCTATCTTAATAGATTTTCTTCATCTTTCTATGTATACTTATTGAGAGTTAGCAATCAATAACCACTGTTGTAGGGAAATACAGTAGCCAATAAATAGGACATGATACACAAACATGCATGTATATAGCCATAGTCAACATCTAGAGTGATTTATTGCTTCCTCCATCTAGAAAAATTTGAAAATTACTCAACTGTTTATTCATCACTATTGAAATCCCACCTTTTCATGTCTATTATGAATTAGTGAGGAGGTGGGCATACCATTTAGATCTATATCTCCTTGCAACTAACCATAGAGATATTTTCAAACAATAGTCAAATTCACAGTATTGTATTGCTAAACTGTCTCCCCAGGCATCTCATGTCTTTTGAAATAAGCACTAGAATCATTGCTACAGCCAAGACTGTAAGGTGGCCACAGCGTGCTGAATATTCACCTGAGGTCTGATATTTTGCCTTTGTTTCCTTTTCCCAGGTGTTGGTCATATTTCCATTGCTGTGACGAATGGTTCGTGGTTACCATCACTTAAATAAAGACATTTTACCTTGGCTAACAGCTGCAGAGGTTTCATTCATAGTCTGTTGGCTTCCATATTTGGGGGTTGATGGCAAAACAATGTATCATGATGGAAGTAAGGGCAGTCAGGTGCTCATTTCAGAGGAAAGCTAAGATGTACAGGGATCTGCTCACCATGCTTCCCACCAAGCCCAACCTTTTAAAATTTACACTGTTTTAATCCCATCAAGTCAGGAAAGCAAGCTATAGTTAATGGACTGTGGGGCATTCCAGACCCCAAGTACAGCACTGGGGCTATCCACCCTGCATTATGTGTCACATAGCTAGATGTATGATGTTAATAGGTGTCGTTGTTCCCACTTTGGTCGGGAGGCTTCTGTATCTATTCTATCAGAAACAGTAATCTGCCCACACGTAATACTCTATTCTCACTCCTGGGGTCACTTCCCGCCTTCCCTCCTTCTTTCATTGTTTTCAAACCAACACTTGACACTGGGTCTTTAGGTAAGCCTTTGCTTACTGCCTGACTTCCTGACTAAAATGCAAACTCTCTTGTGTCAGGGACTTTAAGTTTGTTTGTATCAGCATACTTAATGCTTACAGCATGTCTGACATATGGTGAGTTTAAAAAAAAAAAAAAAAAAAAAAACCTGTTGCAAGGATGAATATTTAAATCCGTATGTTCAAAATGATAGTCAAGTCCTCTAAAGCTTGGTTTCTCATTTACAAAATCATGGCAATATCCACTCCACTGAGATTTACTGAAAGTCAAATAACATAATGAATATGAAAGTCCTGTGAACATTGCAATGAAAATTCAGTTTCTCTGAGAAAATAAAAACTCTTTGAAGCAAATTATTATTAAATATGCTAGATTTCTTACAGTCTCTTATTTTAATGTCCTTGTTGTTTGTCTTCTCTTGGCATTAAAACATGTCAATATAAAGTGATTTAATTAATTATAGAACATGAAGCAGATACAATACCAATAATCCATATATAATCACACAGAAGCCACACCATTCATCACAGAAGGAAAGTAAACAGAGTGGTCTTAGACACCTCTTTAAGGATTTTGAAAGGCTTTGGAAAACATCTATTCGAACCAGAAAAATAAATTTCAGCATTAACAAAGTATTAATTTTTCAAATAGGTCCATTATATGAGTATTATTTTTGAAAACTGTTGCATTTGTAGTCTTCTATGAATAAAAATTTATTCTAAAATATTAAAATATTTGTGTTAATAACTTCATTGTTTTATACCAATAAAGAAGTCATTTATTGTGTGAATCAATTCTAACAATTGATAGGCTATTTATAAAACATATAATAATAATTCTGAAAGTGAAAAAAATTGTTTCTTAACATATCTAAAATACATATATGAGGAAACAATTAGCTAACACACTGGAAATCTAGCCATCATGGAGAGAGGCACCACCTCCCCCTTCAAAAGTGTAAAGACAGTCACTTGGCTTAAATGACTTTAACTCAGTGCAAATTCTTGGCAGACTATATATTTTCTAAGTCATTACATCTTCTTACTTATCTCATTTCATATCTGGTTCCAAAATATGAAAAGTAACTCCTATATTGATAGTTTTATGCAATATTGAGAATTACAGAAATGGAAATAATTTTCCAAAATTATAATAAAAATTATTTGCATCCACAAACATATATGCACACATATATACATATACATATATAATTATGTGAAATGTTTTCTCAAAATACTTAGAAGTTTATGAAATTTACAGCACCTATAAATCCATTAAATTTTCCACAGAATAATAAATACTTTAATTTAGAATGAAAATGAATGAATGACATTTGTTTCTTGTGTTGAGAATGAATTTCGAGAGACAGCCCGAACTGACCCACTCTGGTGATGGGATGGCCAAACACCCTAATTGTCGTGCTAGAAATCCCATCCAATGACTGAGGGATCTGGAAGCAGAGATCCACAGCTAGGCCCCGGGTGGAGCTCCAGGAGTCCAATTAGCGAGAAAGAGGAGGGTCTATATGAGCGAGAATTGTTGAGACCAAGGTTGGATAAAGCACAGGGACAAATAACCAAATGAATGGAAACACATGAACTATGAACCAATGGCTGAGGGGCCCCCAACTGGATCAGGCCCTCTGAATGGGTGAGACAGTTGTTTGGCTTGGTCTGTTTGGGAGGCATCCAGGCAGTGGGACCAGGTCCTGAGCTCATTGCCTGAGTTGGCTGTTTGAAACCTGGGGCTTATGCAGGGTCACTTGGCTCGACCTGGGAGGAGGGGACTGCCCTGCCTGGACTGAGTCTACCAGGTTGATCTCAGTCCTTGTGGGAGGCTTTGCCCTGGAGGAGGTGGGAATGGGGGGGTCTGCTGGGGGGAAGGGGAGGGGGGCGGGAGGGGGGAGAACAAGGGAATCCGTGGCTGATATGTAGAACCGAATGGTATTGTAAAATAAAATAAAATAAAATAGAATGAATTTGAATGGCAGCTAATGTAATACCAATAAAAAAAGTTGTGCTGTATCAATCTTAATCCACCTATTTGGTAGCTAATTAAATATCAAGTTATGACTATGAGTAGAAATTATTTTCAATGAAATATCTCTTAAGGCCGTTTTCCCCCTAAGAATTAAAAAATTAGCAATCCTTACAAAAGCAGAAGTAGTCATATATACCTACTTAATACCAATAGAAAATTTGCAGTTGGACTTTGTTCCTTTTCGGTAATCATACTTCCAGGGGCAAACGTAAAAGGGAAAAGTTCTAATTTTAGACCTGCTGAGTTCCCTCAGTTTCTATGCTTGTTGTGCTTGTTACACATTAGAACTCAGATGAAATTTATAATCACATTTATCATTGCATCAATTTAGCATAATTATTCTGTAACATAAAATGTGATTAAAAAAAATGCTAATAAATGTAAATGCTTAAATGTTAATATAATTCAAGGCCAGGAAGAGAAAAGTTGTACCATAGCATTGGCAGTGCTCAGTGCTCTCAGACCAATCAGTGACTGTGTAAGTCCTTTAACTTTCTTTTGTAATGTGCTCTCTATTTTCTTTTACATAGAGACTAGATGGACTTGCCTCATATCTAATTTTTCTGAATGGTGGAAAATATCAAAAAGAATCACTGACTTTTTTTTTTTTTTTTTTGGTTTTTCGAGACAGGGTTTCTCTGTGTAGCTTTGGAGCCTATCCTGGAACTTACTCTATAGCCCAGGCTGGCCTCGAACTCACAGAGATCCGCCTGCCTCTGCCGCCTGTGTGCTGAAATTAAAGGTGTGCGCCACCACCACCTGGCCTGAATTACTGACTTTTATCACTCGGTTGTATTAAGGCTAGTTGTGGATTGTTGATCTAAAATATAAGCTTTCTAAGTCTTCGGATTGCTTACTGAAAAGCCAGCCACCCTAAATTTGTGAAAATCATTTAAGTATAACATGGGAAACATTGATGAATTAAAGTCAAATCTGGTTTTGATGTTAGCTGCAATCTTTTGCCTCTCTTCTTTCTTGCCACACATCTCTACTGATGGACAATAGCATGAATTTAGCACAATTACATTGAGTACATACATAGATATGATACACATATAAAGCACAATTTTATTTTAATATTATTTATATATACCAGTTCAACCTAACTCATTTTAAGCTTTTCAAAGGCTGATGATAAAAATAATAAACATCTTTCCTATTTTAGGGCTAGGAAAAAAAAAATATAAAAAATTTCAAGTACTCTCATTTGACACCTGAAGATAGTTCAAACCATGTGAAAAATGACCAGTTTGTAATCAAATAAAAAATGTTCCCAGCTAGCCTGCTTATCTTGCTTTCTCAAGTCATTTTCTGACCTGCTTGAAGCCATCTACTCGCAGCAGAAAATCTTATCATGGGAGCCATCATCACGCTTGCGAATGAACTGAATTGACTGCAGAGAGACTCAAAGAGCTCATGTTCTGGATGGGCTCCGCATGCTGCTCTTCCAGAGGACCAGAGTTTATGTCCCAGCACACTTAGAGAGCCTCAGTACTGACTGCAGGTCCAGGTCCAGTCAATAAGTCTAATAAAAGAAAACACAAAACAAAATAAACAAGCAAACAAAACCACTCCCCAGGAATAACCTTGAAAAATTAGGAATTGTACAATAGCTATGTACTTTGGTCATGATTTAACTGTATCTAATACAATTGCTGAGTTGTCCAATATTTATTTATCAAATTTAATGGGGCTCTTTATTTATAGTCTACATTTTTATGTGTACTCTACTATTATAAAGTATGTGAAACAACTTTAACTATAATAATTTTTTGTAGTACAAATAACCACTAGACTAAAAGAACAGCTTCTGTGGGTTTTGGTGACAGTAACCACCAATATCCAGCCAGATGGCCAATATGTCCTATAAAGTCCTGGATACAAACTTCAAACCAACAGATTAAATATTAAAAATTGTATTTAATATATACATATTATAATTCTTTTTTTTTTTTTTTTTTTTGGTTTTTCCAGACAGGGTTTCTCTGTGTAGCTTTGCGCCTTTCCTGGAACTCGCTTGGTAGACCAGGCTGGCCTCGAACTCACAGAATTCCGCCTGGCTCTGCCTCCCGAGTGCTGGGAAATTCATTATTTTATAAGTAAAACTTTTCATATAAATTTTGTGTGTGTTGCCCAAGTACTGGTCTTATGGGAACAATGTGACATAAATCCAATTTCTAAGAAATCATTAGAAATTGGATTTATGTCAATTTCTTAGAAAATCTCTCAAACAAAACTAAAGAAAACAGTTGTTGTTTCAAGACCTTTGTATTAGAGTTATCAAAAGGAATAGAGCTGATAGGAAGAATATATGAATGTATATTATAAATGTATATGTATATTTAATTATTGACTTATTAGAATGTTTTACAGCCTGTGGCCCAGGTAATTCAACAATGGTTGTCTCATGAAGAAAAGACCAAGTATATGATAGCTGTTAAGTCCAAAAAACTGGATGTTTCAGCACTTCCAATCTAGTGCTATAGTCTTTCTCTGAATCTTGAAGTCCTTGATGATAGCAATACTTTCTGCCATTCCAGGGATATGATATTGGTTTGGTTCACTATTTTTCCTGGTAGCAGCAACTCCAATAACTCCATTTGAAGTTTCCATCCACAGAAGCCCTCACAGTACAGGTCAGGGAACTACTGTGGGAATTCTGGCAACTTCTAAGCATATCTATCCCAATTATACATTCTGGAACTAGGGAAATAATCACAGGATGAATTCTAGGGCTTACTGGACCTGCTATGAGTTGGGATTCAAATAGCCAAAATTTTATTCTTCACACTACTTCTTTAAGTTCCTAGTTTAACTGGAGGGCCACAATGCTTTTTTGGGTGACTTGGAATTATATCAATTTATAAGAAGTATTTAATAGACCAAAGAAGTCTGGTTGTTTCATTTTCTTCGGGGTGTAATTTACCCTTATGAAAGTCTATATATCCTTCTAGGGAAGGATGGGAGAAAATCTAATGGTAAGAATCTTAGGTATTTCAGCAAGGTCATTGTTCAGGGGAACCTGGCCTTCCCTTCCTTAAAGGAGTTCTGGGTTTGCAAACTGGCTCTGGAAGTTGGTTCACGGACTTATATTCCCTATTGCTACAATCCAATGCAGCTTTTCTTTTATTTGTTCCAGGGTGTTTCTCCTATATAGTTTGAACAAAAACGTAGTAAAATTATTGTCTATCTCATTGCCAGAAACACTATGATTGAATAGCCAGTACCAAAGGTCCACTTGAGTTATGCCATCATAAAAATAATTTTGCCTATGTTGTCCATTATGGGTCAGACTATAGTAGACATTGCTTCACCTGGGTTTCCCACTGAGATTTAGGCCATTGTGGGTGGATGTTGGTTTGCCTGTGCTGCTCATTAATATGATTATACTCAACTTTCCTTTAGTGATTCAGTACTGCCACCTGGCCTCTGCTACTTCCGGGCACCATTAAACACAGCATGTTTAATCCATCCAGTGGAGCAGCAGCATCTTCAAGCCCAAGTTCTGACACAAGGAAAAGGACAACAATGAAGCTCTTCAGATGTGCTGGTGTCCTTCTCTCCATTTTTCCTCTTACAGGATTAGTGAAGGCCATGTCTTGTGGACCTTCCCATTGTGGAAGATTAGGTTTTTACACATTGCAGTTTCCCTGAGTTTTAAAATCCCTTCATCAACACTAAGCCAGGGGATATCAGAAATCTCCTGCTCCTTTTCAGAAGGCCAATTTTTGGGAAATGCTTCAGCCAACCAATAAAACAAATGTTTTATGCCTTTTAAGATGCGCTAGCCTCAATATTAAACCTAGACTCTCCATTCTGTGGGCTTATATTAATAAAGTCAACCTAATCCAATGTTATGTTCCTGCCACAATTATTCCAAAGTCTAAAAATTTATTTCCATATATTTTCATGGGCCTGTGCTTTAGTGCAGTAGCAAACACATTAAATTCTGTAGTGGTGTAGCATACCTCGACAGGGAATATTCTTTATCTCCCCTCTAGGAGGCTTTTTAGCATTGAGAATCCTTACATGTCTAGATTGGTGGATTTCCAGAGACATCAGTATTGAGTTGCCCAGCATCTCCTTCAAGGGAATTTACTCTCAGTTTGTCAGAGAATTAAGTATTATTTATCTAAAGCAAAGGTGGTGAGGTTATAAGTATTATTTATCTAAAGCAAAGGTGGTGAGGTTATTGCTTACAAGCGGGGGGGGGGGGGTTGCCTCCTCTTCTAATGGGAAACGGTCTACCTATTTAGTTGAGATAATTCCTTCTCACTGCAGGGTTTTCTCAGATTTCTCTCTCACAAATTATAGGATCCCACATCTTATCATTCAGTGTTCTTGCTTTATTGATACACTCTGAGGCTGGGACTTGAGTTTGAATTGTAATTCAGCTGATCTTTTTTTAATTTTATAGTTCATTTAATTTTCCATATCAGCCACAGATTCCCCTGTCCTCCCTCCTCCCCTCCGCCCTCCCCCTAATCCACCCCCCATCCCCTCTTCCTCCAAGGCAAGGACTCCCCTGGGGATTCAGCTCAGCCTGGTAGATTCAGCTGAAGCAGGTCCAGTCCCCTCCTCCCTTCACCTAGGCTGAGCAAACTATCCCAGCATAGGCCCTAGGTTCCAAAAAGCCAGCTCATGCACTAAGGACAGGTCCCGGTCCTACTGCCTGGGGGCCTCCTAAATAGTTCAGGATAATTGGCTGTCCTACTTATTCAGAGGGCCTGATCCAGTTCCATGGGGGCTCCTCAGCTATTGGTTCATAGTTCATGTGTTTCCACTAAACAGCTAATCTTATAATGAAGGCTTCAGTTTGATTTTCTGCAAATTGATCTCGAAGGATGCTAGAAAGAAGTTTCTATTTCATGGCACAATTAGAAACCTCTAGACTTTTACATGCATTTGGAGCTATTCAGTTGTATTGCTGAGTTCATTCTGTTCCATCATCACTGTATTCTGAGATGCTAGAAGTTGGTTAATTTGTCATGGATTTCATTCTTTTCTCTTATCAGTTCATTCAGAGATGTTAGAAATAACCAGATAACATTTAGTTTCCCACAAATTGTCAACGTTTTACATAATCACATCCTTTGTTCTTCACAGCAGTTCAGTCAGAATCACCAAATTCATTTATTTCATTAAGTTCATTAAAATAGTTTTCATCACAGACATTTGGTTCTCTCCATGCTACTAGAAGAACCTTCAATAACTTTAGGTGTCTGAGAATTGCAAAACCTGTGCTAGATGCTTTAAAAATTCATCTTTATAACTATTTCTCTAGAACCACTCCTGGCAAAACAAGCAGCATTCTCTAAAGGAAAAGAATTGATAGAATGAATATATATATATATATGTGTGTGTGTGTGTGTGTGTGTACTATATATGTACACACACATAGATAGATGATAGATAGATAGATAGATAGATAGATAGATAGATAGATAGATAGAGATAGATAGATGATTAATAGTGTAACTTACCAGCTGTTATATAGGAGGCACAATCAATAATGCCTGATTCATAAGAGGAAAGCCAGAAATCTAGTAGTTGCTCAGTTCATGATACTGGAAGTTTCAGAAGTTCAAATTTGATGTTGTGGTCCCAGAAGTCCTAGAGCTTCCAGTCTTTTGGCCTACGTTATAAACCAAAGAAGTAGATTCCAACAGCAGTAAAGGAATACATCAGCAACAGCATAGTTGAACTTGCCAAAGGGCAAACAAGTAAGAAAAATAGAACAGCTTCCTTTATCCGTGTTTTTTTTAAAAATGTGATCTGCAATCAGGAGTTATGGCTCAGATTTATTAAGGTAGGCCTTTCCACTTCAAAAAATTCAATCAATAAAATCCCTCAGAAGTGTGCCCATCTGCATGAATTTTAGTTGATTCCAGATGTAGTCATCACAATCCTCATAAATTCAAGGTTCATCATTTAAACATTTTAAAACAGTGTTTAGTTGTAGGGATGCATTCAACAGAGTTGAAAGTTTTAAATGTGTCTTTAAGGGGCTGTGGGAATGACACAGTGGCAATTAGTACTAGTTACTCTTACAGATGAACCTGGCATAATTTCTAGCACTTGCGTGGTGGCTAATCAGTGTCTGTAACTCCAGTTTCTGAGGAATTGATACCACTTCAGTTGTCTATGGGGCACCATGCATGGATGTGATACAAAGGCATACGTGAGAGCAAAACACCTGTATACATAAAACAAATAATAATAAAAATAATATGCACTAAATTCTGTACATATTTATAGTGTATGTATTCCATGCCATGCTATGAATGCAGCACAGTCCTTGCCATGAATATACAAGTGGATACAAGTATACGCAACTGAAGAAATAAATTAAATACACTGCATCCAGCATTCCTGTGTGCTAAAGCTGAGGATCAGAAACATCTGTCATTTGATGAGGTCTGGTCCCCAAGAGGAAATTTATTCCTAGGGGCTGTAAATATGGTCAGACTCCACGGCTAGGAAAGAAAGGTATAGGCCTAAGTATAAATCTATATTGTTTTGCTTGATATTTATGTTATCAAATACCCTGCTAAATATATATATTTATATCCATAGATTTGTGGTCCTGTCAACCTTTTTCTGTGAAGTTTCATATTGCAATGAGTACTAATTAATACAGAGACATAGCACTGTTCAAATTCTTTTTTTAATTAAAACATTTTCTATTCATTCTACATATCAACCACAGATTCCCCTGTCCTCCCTCCTCCCACCCCTCCCAGCCCCCCCCAACCCACCCCAAATTCTTAAAGTAAGGGATTATAAGTGATGAGCCATAGATGGGTAATGTATATCAAAATCCCCACCCAAGGCTCAAGGAAAGGGGACAGATAGATTATAAAAGCCAACAAGTGGAAAGGGGCGCTGTAAAATGCTGTTCATTGTACATATGAGGTCAAAGCAATTGTAGTTACCTACACAAAATCTGCAAAAAACAAATCCAGTTAAAATTCCCATTATGACTAGGAGGCTCCCAAAGACTCACCCCTGGCTGAGGCAGTTATGAGCAGTTCATGCTGCTGCAAGAGAAAAGGTCAGTTTTATTTTCAGAATTGCCCACTCCTAAGTTGTCCATTCCCCAGTGAATGAACCTACACAGATACAATCTGTGTTGAAAAATGAAAACCAAAAAAAAACAAACAAACAAACAAAAAGAATCAAATTAGGAGACAGATATGTTGAGAGTGAGCCCATGTTTGGAGGAAGGAAATTGACATTGTATATATTTAGAAAATTTAAAAGAATATATTTTTAAGAAATAAAAAATAAAATTCTGTCATTTGAAAAAAGCCATTTGAAAGAAATACTCAAGAAAATTATAGTGAGAGTTTTATGAATGAAACTAATCTGGAAAGATGAATGAAGATTTGAGAACGAGAGCATTTTGGAAAGAAGGGGAAGGAGCTGTCTTTTGAATTCAATACATTTTTCTTAGTATTTTGTCCTTTAAAGAAATTTGAATTTCACTTTCATCTTTATACTTCACATTTAAATTGCATGGATCTATAGAAGAATTCTACTTTCTTTGCCTATCATGCCATGGATATTCTTTCACTAAGCATTTTAAAGGTTCTCAGTTTCAGCAGGGTTTATTTTTTTTTCCTGCAATGTTCTAGTCTCTAGTGAACAAGCAGCAACAAATATGATATTTTGATATGATTACCTGAAGAATGTGTAAATTGTGTGAACCAGGTCAAGAAACACTATTCTTAGTAGAATCACCAGTTAATCATGAAAAGATGAAGCATATATTTTGAAAACCACAGCCTGCTGACTCACAGAAGAGTAGGAGAAAGCAGAGCACCTGCTATTCGGGCATAGACTGAGCCAAGGAAGAGAAGTAAGACAATATCTACAAATGCTATAGGAAGGTTCTTTATAATACATAGTCATTTAGACTCCTAGCCATGTCTCAGTCAATATAGAAGGGCTGGGGGGAAGAAAATAGAAGCAAGGCATCTCCACAATGACCTCCAGTTGAATAAACCAAGAAATCCTCTTATCTGAAATTGCCATGTAATCCTCAGTTGAGTGGAGCAAAAGAAAGATTTCTATTTCCTGTGTTACTTTTCTTTCCCAGTTTATAACAATCTAATTCCATTTTAAATTAATGTATCTAGAGTAATATTTTTCCTATTATACCCCAGTCAGCTGTAATGCTGCCTGTTTTATCTTCAAAATTGGTTATAGAACTATAATTTAAAATGTCAGTTTTACCCATTTCTGTTCTTACACAGTAATACAGTTTTTAAAATAGTCTCAAAACAGAAGCACTTTTCCTCAATTAAAGCACCATGATTGTTACGAATTTCATCCTAATTTCCTGCTTTCCTTAGCCTTGTGTAAAGAGTTGCATCAAGAGTCTGAAGTATATATAGAAAGACACAAATGAGAAAACTAAACACATCTTAAATGTAGTGAGTCTGTTCATGCATCACTGCAATAAATTATGTGTAGCAGCTACTTTTTTTTCAGATAAATAAAAAGTGTATGTGTATGCAAATGTGT
>CABHPP010145025.1:0-23592 GCA_902168425.1 Peromyscus attwateri
TGTCAATTGTCCTCTTTATAGGGGTCCAGGGACCCAAGTGATTCTTTACTCTAAATATTATTTTTAAATTTAAAAAAAGGTGTGCATCTGTGTGTGGCATAACACTCATATGAGGGTTAGGGGACGTCTGGGAGTTAGTTCTTTCCTGGGGATTGAACTCAGGTCTCCATATTTCCCACTGAGTCACTGCATATTATTTTGAACAATATGTTTTAAGGTGCATGTCTCACTCCTGTGTGCTGTGTAGATGGATTTTACGGCAGGGATAAAAGCCTGTGAATTGATACCTCTTAGCTCTCTAGTGAGGACTGGGTCTGATTAATCCTGGTGCTATCATGTCATGTATTCTATCCACTTCTAGAAGAACGTCGTATCTGCTGCAGCACAATTATCTAAGACTGATGAGAGAACAAAGGCGTCATTAGAAAACGCATTTGGCATAGACCCCGGCAATGGTCCCGTCCTGACATTCCACTTAGCAGGCTCCTGGAATTCCCTTCAGCTAGGTGCACCTTCTGCCAGTGCCCAGCAAAGGGCCTCTAATGCACGTATTATATGCAGAATAATATAACACGGAGCAAGGGATGGCTCTGGGGTTGCTCGATGGAGATGGGTCTACAGCACCGGTACTTGTCCCCCCAATTAGCTGGAGAGAGGCCGGATTTGGCGACACTTGCCCAAATTAGACAAAGACCCATCTGTCATCAGACATCAGATTCTCTCTCTCCTCATCTCTCTCCTCCAAAAGTCTACTCAGACGTGGGGCTGAATAAAGGTGACAACTGGCAGTCCATAGCATGCTTGCTACAGGAGGGGGTGAGCATGGGAGCTCCCTAAGGTCTGGAGCTTCCCACCTTCCTTTGAGCTTTTCTGCTCCTGTGGAATTCTTCACATCTGGGGTGGATTCTGTAGAATATCAGCCCAAAGCAACTCATCCCAGCACTAGTGCATACCAAGCCCTACTGCATGCCAATCCCCATGTCCCCATCTGTATTCTTGATCCCAAGACATGGGGACTTTCCCTTCACACAAACTCCAGCATTTGAGAATCTTCGATGTCCTCTACCTCATACACACACAAGCGCGCACACACTCACTCACTCACAGGTGCACATGCCAACCTCTACAGAAGCAATTAAAGACAATACAACATCAGATAGGACAATGACCACGAGCGAAGGATTGCCATTTGTGTAACTCTTATCCATCAGAGAATACAGTAACACAGTAGAAGGAAAATAAGCGTTACTATTTTTCCCAGTATCTAATGTAAACATTATTCACTACAGATGCTCAAAGTATACAATTTGTTTTGAGGAAAGTAAATGTCAATGAAACTGTCACCATGGGCAAGACAGAGGTGTGTTCAAAACGCCCCAAATTCCGCAATGTCCCCTGGTCCTCTGCAATGGCTTCTTGGCTGTTAGTTTGACATACCAGCAAAGAGGAAACCTCAGTTGAAGAATTGCCTCCCTTGGGTTGACCTGTGGCCATGTCTGTGGGGCATTTCCTTGTTTGATGATTGATATGGAATGGCCCAGGCCACCGTGGTCCTGGCTATATAAAAAAGGTAGCTGAACAAGCCATGGGGAGCAAAGTAGTAAGCTCCTCCATAGTCTCTACCTCAGTTCCTGCCATGAGTTCCTTCCTGGTGTCCCTGCCCTGACATTCCTTCATGATATAAGCTGTAAGATGAAATTAACTCTTTTTCACGGCAACAGAAAGTAAACTAGAACGCCCTCCATCTCTCCCTCCCTTGGTCATCAGTGGCCACTGACTTGCAGCTGTAAGTTAGCACGTGTTTTCTGGATTCCTACATAAATGTAATCACACTGCATGTGCCTCTTTCGTCTCTGGTTCTTTTCATTTAGTAGGATAATGCTGAGATTACTCCATAGTGATGGATATATTGATAAGTTGAGTTTTTTTTCTTATTCCTTTTCATTGCGCACTAATACTCTACTGTGCAGACGGGTGATAATGCTTTTACTCACTTGTTGGCGGGCATTTGGATTGTTTCCACTTTGGGAATGTTTCAGTTAAGCTACCGTGATCATTTTGCATAAGACCTCCTGTGAGCATATGTTCATCTGTTTGGTGTAAGTACTTGAGAGTGGAATGGATAGTGTGGTAGGAAGTTGGTGTTTTCCTGTCAGACTAATAACAGCTTTTAAAAATGGGGCTCCATTTTTCCAGTGGTGTGAGGACGCCATGGCTGTGCTACTTCCTTCCTATCACATGGTTCCATATGTCTTTAATTCTGGACATTTTAGTGGCATGTGGTGGCATCTCATTGTACTGTCTGTTGCCTCTTCCCATGTGTTTACTATAGCTCTTCCTTTGTGGAATCTATTCAAAATTTTTTTTCCAAGTTGAGATATCATTTTGCTAACACAGAACTTTTTGTGCATTGCATATTTTGTTAAATGCATATAATGCAATACATGCATTCTGCAGTGCACCTTCTTGTGGACCGGTGGTCTTGTTTGAGGGACAAGAGCATGACATTTTGATTAAGTTTGATACTCATCTTTTTTCCACGATAGTTTAAGATTTTACATCTTATTAAGAAATAACCTGCTGTTCCATGGTCTCCCAAATTTTCTCCCATGCTTTCTTCTAGAAATTTTTTTTTTATAGTTTTAGCTTTTACATTTAGGCCTATAGTCTAAAATATTTTAAAAGCACAGTAATAATATTATTACTAAGTTAACAAGAATCATTCTAGTCAGATACCACTGCGAGATGGACCCCTGGTTTCTCAAGGTCTGAGCTTCCAGTTCTTGCTTGGTTTCCTTTTGGTCTTAGAGGAGGAAAAAGGAGATGAGGGACTTGGCTGTGCACACTGTGTGACCACTGTGGACTTTTTGTACTTCAGATTTCATTTTCTGTAATTTTATATGTAGACTTTTATGTTCTGGAGTATTTTGTAAACTTTCCCATCATATTTTTAAAACGATCCTTTAAAAGTGAGGCAGGGAATCAAGTCTAATGAACATGTAGAGGCACCCAGGCCCTGCTTCGGGTTTCCCTTGTTTGTGGTTGGTTGTGTGGCTTCGAACTGTTGGTTTTCTGGTTGGGAACCAAGCTGGAGTCCTGACTGAACTTGGGTGGGAGTTTGAGTTTTCCGACATTTGTTTAGGATAAATTATGGCTTGTGGCTATCCACTGAGAACAGAGCATTCTTAAGCTTCCAAAGTATCCTAAAGAGAATGTTCACATCAGCAGACCTCCTGGGGTTTCCAGAAGCAGACCTGGAGGGGTGGGAGAGTTGGAGGGTAGGGGTAGTTTGAAGGGGTGGATGGTTTGTTGTTGTTGGGTTTTGTTTTTGTTTTGAGACAGAGTCTCCCATGTCCCAGGCCACTCTGGAACTCTTGACTTTGTAGGCAAGGATGACCTTGAGTTCCTGATCCTCTGCCCCACTTCCAGAGTGCTGGAATTACGGGTATGCATTACTGTACACTACTGTCCTCGATTTGTGTGGTGCTAGGGATTGAACCCAGGGCTAGGCAAACTTTCTACTCACTAAGCCATATCCCTGCCCCACCTTTGGGATTAATTTCAGCAAATATGTTAATAGGAAAAAGGAAGGCATTATTTTCACTTGTATTTTCTTGACTTCTGTGAGACTGAGTATTTCCCATACACTCTTTGGATATTTTATGTCTTCTTACTCAGGCCCAGATTCTATTTCTTTCTTTTTTCCCATGAGTTTTTTTTTTTTTGATGTCCAAATGCTTTTTATATATTAACTTGTATCAACCTGTTATCATGCATGGTCCTACTGTTGCCAAACGTGTTTTGAATGTTTTCTTCTTGGTTTTCTGTCATTAATTTTGTTTAAGATATTTCTAACCGGCAGAGGGTGCTGCTCTGTAGAAGTCAATTTTATTAAATTCTTGTATTCAGTTTTTTTCATATCTCAGCGGCACACATTTACAAATCGAAAAACTACTATTTTCTTTTTTATTTTAGGGCTTTGGAATGTTGCAATGCTCTGGTTTTTAATGATTTAATTTGGTATGAGTCATGAAAGAGGAGATTGTCTTTGCTCTAGACCCTTACAAAGCAGAATTTGAGGCAATGCCCTTTTCAAGGCTTGGGGAGAGATGCATCCTGGGGTGTCAGGGTGAATGGAAAGCAAGGAGTCGCAGGAAGATGTAGCTACAGCTGGGATTAAGGGGGCGCCACAGAGGCAGAGGGAACCAATGGTTGAGTCGAGTGATGCAGAGGTAGAGGGAGGGGCAAGGAATCACCAATCAGCTCCCAGGGATTGGAGTCTGCACCTCTGAGCTGCACCACTCAGTATGATGATTAATCTCAATTGTTAGCTGGATAAAATCTAGAATCGCCTGGAAGAGCGGCCTCTGGGCATGCCTGTGTGAGGTGGAGGGACTGGCCTCTGTGGGTGGCATCATTTCCTGGGCTGGTATCTCGGACTGTGTAAAGAGGAGGAAGGGAACTGAGCACCAACATACATTTCTTTCTGCTTCCCGGGTGTGAATGTGATGTGACCAGCTGGTTCAAGCTCCTGCCACTCCACTGCCCCACGATAGACTGTACCCTTGAACTATGACCCCAAACAAGCCCTTCCTCCCTTGACTGCCTTTGTCAGCATATTTTATATAGCAACAGGAAAGGAAATGATGTCTCTAAGCACCCCAGAGGGCTGCTAGGACAGTCACCCAGGTGCCACGGCGTGGAAGAACTGCTGTAGCTGGATTTTGACAGTCCCAGGCTGCACTGCAAAAGACCGTGCCTGGGCAGACAGAGAAACCTTGTCAGGTGAGCTCCGGCTGCTGCTGAGTTGATGGTGAGCCTCGCCAAAGCTGGTGCTTACCTGGGTTGCTTTGGGGCTGTTCCCCCAGCAGCCAATCACTCATTCTGGCTTGCAGCAGCATTGGCATTCTCGGCTCACATCTTGAGTCTCTGTGGATGCATAATGCAGGGGCTACCATGAGGAGATTTTCTTTCTCACTCTTTTTTTTTTTTTTTAAATTTTTTCCCCTCTTGGCTGTCCTCAAAAGCTCATATGTAAAGGTAAAGTCATAATAATTTTAACTAGTTGCACAAAACAATTGGGAATTTGTAGATAACTCACATTAAATTAATATGTCTCTTCAGGGACTATCATCCCTCAGTAACACTGTACTTTGATTTTTATGGACATAACAGAAGCTTGAGTTTCATTTGGGGTTCTTTTTGTTGTTGTTTTTTTTTTAATGTCTCTCAGTAAAAATTTTCAATTGGCTTTATGTGGTTTTTGTAGAACTTTCATTAAATTTATACCTCTGTGTTTTAAATTGTTTCTCCAGTGGGCAGAACATCCTTTTTCATTATGCTTTTAACTGATCATTTCTGGCACATGGTAACTTTCCATATATTTATGGAAACCATAATTCTAAACTTTCTAATTACTTAAAAAAGAACATTTTAGTTCCTTTTTGTGGCTTCTTAATCAGACAATCATATTATTTGTAAGTAACAAGAATTTTCCGTTCTTCTCCAATAATAATATTTATTGTTTCCTTTTCTACCCCCTTCACCGGCCGTAGCTTCAGAATCGTGCTAACTAAGTAGTTATGACAGCATCCACCCTTACCTTTCCTCTAACTTGAGTAAGAAGGCTCCTATGATTTCACTTTGAAGTGTGATATGGGCTGTGGGTTTCACAGAGAAATCTTAAGTTGCCTCAAGGTAAAACATTTGTATTGCTAGATTACAAAGAGGTTCTGAAACTGATGACGGATGTTCAGTTCGTACACTTTTGTCTTGACTACCTCTCCCCAGACATTGTTTGACTGTGAGAAAGATGCACCAGCTTTTGGGCTGGAGTTTTTTTCTGTCAGTGATGTTTTGTTTTGGCATGTGTATATGTGCATGTGTACACATGTGTGGAGACGTCTGTGCCTGTGAGATGCAGAGGGTCATCTCTGGGTCTTCCTTAGGAGTCATCCACCTTGGTTTGTTTCTTTGTTGTTGTTGCTGTTTTGGGTTTTTTTTGTTTTTGTTTTTGTTTTTAGGCGAAGTCTCTAACTAGAACCTGGAGCTCACCAATTCCACTAGCCTGGGCTTTTCTTTTTTCTTTTTTAATTTGTGTGGGTGGGAGGTGGGCTATTTGGCCTGCATATACATGCCTGATGGCTGCAGAGGCCAGAAGAGAGAGTCAGACTCCTTGGGACTAGGGTTCCAGAGAGTTGTGAGTCACCATATGGGTGGTAGGAATCAAACCCAGGACCTTTGCAAGAACAGCCAGTGCTCTTAACCTCTGAGGCATCTTTACAGCCCACTAGCCTGGCCTTTTCCTGTGAGTGCCTGTGATCCAACTGAGGTCTTCCCATTTTGAAGCTTGCTTTCTTTACCAACTGACAAATCTCCCCAGTGCCTGATGCTTGTCTAACTGGACCACAAGCTCTCTCTAGAGAGCCAATTGCTTCTCCAGAGATGGAGCTTTTTCTTGGCCCTGTACCTAGGACACGAAAACGGTCTACTTTAGATTAGTTGGGCCATCTACCATCTGATGATGTTCTATGTCCCTTCAAAGCCATGGTATTCTGGTCCATCTCGCTGCCATCACAACAGTGTGATGTATGTACGCTCAGGCTTAGCTGAGGAAAACACAGAACCTAATGAGACACATCCAAATGGGATGTAGAACCATTAAAGGGGCTGACGTCATCTGAAGGACGGATAGTTTTCCTTATGAAAACATTCCTTAAGAGCACAAATGAGAAGTTAAGGAGGATTTCAGAATTATTCCTAATTTTGGGGACTCTTGAATATTTGACCTTAGTTGGTCAGTAGAACCACATCACACTGACTGTGAGCTCAGGCACAGGAGTTGCTTCTCTCTTCTTTGATCACTGGGTGTTGTGAATTCAGTCTTATTTTATTTTATTTTATTTTATTTTGAGACCAGGTGGCATAGAGCCAGAACTTGCTATAAAACTGGGGATGTGGTTGAGCTTATTTTCACATCTATCTATCTATCTATCTATCTATCTATCTATCTATCTACCTCTATCATCTATCTATCTATCATCTATGTACCATGTATCTATCATCTATCTATCAACCATCTATCATCTGTCTATTGTCTATCATCTATCTATCTATCTATCTATCTATCTATCTATCTATCTATCTATCATCTATATATCTACCATCTATCATCTATCTGTCATCTATCATCTATCTATCTATCATCTATCTACCATCTATCATCTATCTATCTATCTATCTATCTATCTATCTATCTATCTATCTATTTATCTATCTATCTATCTATCTATCATCTATATATCTACCATCTATCACCTATCTATCTCTCTCTCTATCTCTATCTATCTATCTATCTATCTATCTATCTATCTATCTATCACCTATCAATAAATCTGTCAATCATCTATCATCTATCAGTCTATCTATCATCTATCTATCATGTTGATAGATATATGATCTATCTATCATGTATCTATCTATCATCTATCTATCATGTATCTATCTATCTACCATCTATCACTTATCTATATATCTGTCTATCTGTCTATCTATCTATCTATCATCTATCATCTCTCTGTCCACCATCTATCTATCTACCATCTATCAACTATCTATCTAGCTGTGTGTGCACATTCATATATGCAGGTTAGAAGATAACTTTTTGTAGGAGTTAGTTCTCTCCTTCTACCATGTGTCTCTGCAGCAAGTGCTTTTCTCTGCTGCCCCATCTGGACAGGGTGGTCTCCAGTCTCTGCTCCTCCTGCCTCCACTCCTGACTGCTAGTATTGCACTTGTGCAGCACCCTGCCGCATCTATGCAGTGCTGGGATTAAACCTGATTAAGCCTCGTGTGTACTAGCTAGGTACTCTATCATTTGAGCTGCATCCCCAGGCAGATCTCTTTCTGAACTCCATGGCACCTACATCACTCGGGCCTCCACAAGCACCTCAAACCAGTATTAGCAGCTCCCCTTTTCAAATCTCTCTTCTGGCCATTATTGTCCTACTGTCCACCCAGTCAAGCCAAACGGGCCTCCTTGGTCAGCCCTTCTCACTCTGGAATCCTTCTAAGACCTCTGTTCCAGCTCCTCACCTTCTCGCTCCTGCATCCCTTCTGCAGCCCTGACCCAGTTCCTTCTCTTCAGCTCCCCAGCACAGCCTCTGCTCTGAGTGTTTGCCCATGAGCTGTGATTTTCCCAACCTCTTGGCTTTTCCACATACTGCCCACATCTCTCCCTCCTTAAAAATAAAACTTGTCTGCTCTGATCTTGACCTTGTCAAACATTTCTGAGCATAATCATCAACTGAGATCTTTGTTCCGGAAAAGTTCTATTAAATCACTTTTGCGCAGAAAACTAAGACTCCTCAGTCGCCCTTGAGATGTGGGCTCTCTCCTCCAGACCCTTTTTATCTTCGAACTCCACCAGCTCCACCTTCTCATCTCATTGCCTCCCCCAAACCCACATGCAGTGCGGTTCACTCCACCCCCATGCAGTGAGGTCCATGTCTTCTTTCTACTGATGAATCTGCACCCTTCACCCCACACCTAGCAACTCCAAATCTATCTTTGAAATGGCCTCAGAAGTCCCCAATTCTCTGAACCCTTTTCCTGGTACCACTCACTACACTGCCCTGTTTACTTCTTCTTTTCCATATTCTTGTGTAGACTTCCATGACAGCACCTTTAGAATACCCGTCTATTTGGGAGTCTGTCTATTTCCATGTACTTGTACATAATCTTGGGGCAATCCTTTCTTCCCTTATTTCCTTACCTAAAAACACATGTTTTTAGCACAAAGATTAGTAAAAGAGTCTTCCTCCCAACACACACACACACACACACACACACACACACACACACACACACGAAACAAACACAGAGATATGCAGACAGATACACAGGATAACCACCAAGTACATGATGGCAGTAGTCATGTTTATCTTAGAGCCGCAGAAAGCAGACACATTGCCTTGGCTAACACTGACAGTTTATTGAAGATATTAAAGTTTAAGGGTGATCATTAGGGGCCAGAGGGCTCTCCAAAGGATGTCCCCTGTGACCAATGTTCTCTCTGGTCTGTGTCACCATTTTCATTTAGTTTCACATCCAGATCATTCCTCTGAGAGCCCAAGATAGTTGCCAAAGGGCAGAATAGCCAGTTCACACTCTGTCAGCAAGCTTACAAAATCACTAGCCAGTCAAGCCCCATTCCTGAACTCAGCCTCTTGCTTGAGAATGCAGTCAGCAGATATGTGCAGAGAAATAATGCATGAGGGCCTGGCCTTTGGCCACATGGCAGAGTCCAGGCAGATGATGTGTCCTTTCATCTTACTCAGAGTCCGTCATTCGTAAAGCCCAGCGGAGCCAACATGGTTCATGACCTTTCCTGACTCACAAGCACCCAAGAAGATCAGACACAGAGAGATCCTGTTTGTGTCACAGCCTTACTACTCACAAGATGGGACACCTACATTGTCCTCAAGCTCTCTGAGCTTCAAATACTCCACCTTTAAAATAAGAGTCAGGGCTGTGGGGTTGGCTCTGTCAGTGAAATGCTCGTTTTGCAAGCATAGGGATCTGATTTTCCCACTCCAGAACCCACATTTTAAAAGCCAGGCATGTTGGTGCCCATATGTAATCTCAACTCTGGGGAAGTGGAGGCAAGTGGAATCCTAGGGCCAGCTAGCTTACCCTTACCTGCCATCTCCGGGCCTAGAAGAGACCCAGACTCAAAAACCAAGGTGAATGGTTCCTGAGCTGACAAAGCTGAGACTGCCCTCCAGCTCCACACACATGCATACACATTTGCACACACACATACACACATACACACACACACACACACACACACACAATGAGGAGAAATTTCTTAAGAATCACGTGATCTAAAATGCCTTACTAAGTCCATGCCACATGAGGATCCTAATTTCCTGTCACTGGTTACTTAACCCATGGTCTATGTTACAAGAAGAAATGGATCCCTTCCATGGGTTTATTGGGAAGGGGGTTGTCATGTTGGGCTTCTCTTCAGTGATGCCTAGGACTCTGTTTTCATCCCAAACTCAATGCATATTATCCCCTCTTCAAGACCCATTTAATAAACACTAATTGAGTACGGTCAGAGTTACCCACTACCACTGACCCACCTACTGAGGAGGAGGAGCACAGGTTGGACCCACAGCCCCAGCTGGCCTGCAGCTGCCTCTGACTGAATCTCCCTATGCTCTCCTCTAGGCCCTGTGCCACCTGACCTGTCCCTCCATGACCCATCACTCATGACTCTTCTCAGCCCTTTACTGCATCCTCTTTCCTAAACACAAACAACCCTGGTCATTCTGAGACTCCATGAAGAGACGGAGGATACAAGTGGTTTCCTCCTGCAGCCCTTGATTTAATGTGACTTACCTCTGTCTTGTAAGAGCAGAGGGAAGATGGGAGAAAGCAGAACTGGAAAGCCAGCGAGGTCCTGAACTAAGGGGCAGGAGCCAGGGGACAGCCCGACTGGGACACAGAGCAAGCACAGTCACTCAGCAGAAGCATGTGGGAAGATGACCCGCAGGTAGGAGCTCATGCTCCTCAGAGGCTCGGGCTGCTGTCCCATCCTTGCTATTCATAACAACCACTGAATCAACTTCCCTTTCACCCTATGAGAAAATGAACTACCGGTATCTCCGAAATGACCTCCCCCTTGCAGAAATTCCCCTGATTCTGTTGATGGAGTTTATTTGAGCATGTTTGGAGACTCCTAACACCGGGAAATATGGATTTTCTTTTTTAAAATGAAGTATTCAACATTGAAGGTGGTCTATCCACATTTTTAAGACAAGAAAGATGCGCCTAACTTTTTTTTATTAGTTCTTTCTCTGTTTTTGCAAATGCATCAAATTAGCAGGCTTAATTTCTACCTAGCATTTTTTCATCTGCAGACATGTTTACAGAGGCCTGGTGAGAGGGTTCAGCATGTAAAGCCATATGCCCTGCATGCTTGGTGTCCTGCATAAAGAACCCATATAAAGGTGGAAGGAGAGAACCAACTCCAAAAGCTGTCTTCCGAACCTCTACGCATGTGCAGTGACACATTAAGCCACCTCCATTCACATAAACAATAGTACTAAATAATGTTTGAAAATGCTAACAGAATTTTAAAAAATAAAATTCTTCTGTCCCCTCAAATGGAAGCCTTTGTGCTCAGCCCATGCTGGGTCACTTCCTAGCACCATGCAGTGGTAGGTGACAGTCTCAGAACTCTGGATGGAGCCCTGGCTGTTCTTCACCCAGACTTGTCTGTGCTGCTGACATACAATACAGACAGCGTGGCTTAAACTGTAGAAATGGATTTTTTTTTCTTTACTGGTTTATAGTTATGGGGGATGAAGAGACAAGATCAAGGTCGCAGCCTACGTGGCCTCTGCCTGGCTCACAGCCAACTGCCTTCACCTTGTGTCCTTGCACGTGAAAGACAGTGAGAACAGGCACTGAAGGAGGTGGATCCTGCCGTGACTTCAACCTCAGGACCCCGCCTAGCTGGGTTACTTCCTTACTCCTGTCAGTGTGTGGGGTCAGAGCTTCAACCTGAACTTGAGAGAACTCACTTCAGTCCATAGCACTGGAAAGAAACACACAGTGGATTTGGTTTGAATTGAAGCCAGTTACCTGGTGTCAGAAAAAGATGATGAAGATTTACTGAGTTGTATCCTCTGTCACTCACGCTGCTGGAGCCCAGGAGGGTGACGCCCCTGCACCCCCTTTGTATTTGTGTGTGAGTGCATTTTCATGTGTGCATTTTCAAATGTACACATGTGCCTGTGTGTGGGGGCAAGGGCTTGACGGCAGGTGTCTTCCTCGGTTTCTTCCATCTTATCTTTTGAGGCAGTAGCTCTCATCAGCCTGGAGCTCACCTATTTGGCTAGGCTAGCAGGTCTGGGATCTCCAGGCTCTCTGCCTCTCCAGGGATACAGGGGAACAAACTCAGGTTCTGATGCTCGCACAACACAGGCTTTGCTGGCCCACCAGTTCTTTTGGCTGTGTTTCTGGAGAGTATGCTGAGGACGTGGGGAGGGGGGGGGTAGAATGTGTTGGGTCACTATGTGAGACTTCTCTGAGAACAGCAATTTGTGAAAGAACAAGAAAAATAGAGAAAATCAGGTGTAGTGGGTAGCCATTCAAAACATTGTAATGGAAAAAATACTATTCTCTTCTTGGTTCTCTATTTCTTTCTCTCTCTGTCACACACACACAGACACACACACACACACAGACACACACACACACACACACACACACACACACACACACACACACACACACACACACACACACACAGATCTATACCACCAAATTTGTTTCCTACTTTCTTTCCTTCTCACTCCTCCCTCTCTCCCTCCCTCCCTCCCTCCCTCCCTCCGTCCCTCCCTCCCTCCCTCCTATCCCTGCTTCTTCTTTCTTTCCTTGATGGCCTCATATCAATCACCAATTTTGTTCTAAATGCTTCGGAATAATTGAATTTGCACAATCTTTACTAGTTATCCACATAGAAAAATGTAAACGTTTAAGACCAGCACGGTGGTGAACATTCAGTCTCAAGACTTGGGAGGTGGAGGAAGGGAATCAGGAGTTCAAGGTCATCCTACATAGCAAGTCTGAGGCCAGATTGGGCTACACAAGACTCTGTTTCAAATATATCTACTAGCACACAACATGTATGTATATATAATTATATGTTGTATGTATGTATATATATATATATATATATATGAACCAAGGATAAAATTTCAATCTTGAACAAAACATCACAAACATTTGCAGCTCAACTGTTCCTTGCTGTGTGGCCTTGAACAGACTACTTAAATTCTTCAGAGCTCTATTTCTTTATTCTAACATGGGCAATAATAACATTAACTCCCTGAAGAGCTCACCTCCAGGATAAAATGAGCCAATGCATAGAAAGCACCTGGAGGAGGCCTAGCCGCTAGTGTTTAGTATCTATTCTTACACTGCTCTTCAGTTCCTGTTGGACGCCTGATATATGTGCCTCCAACTAAGACAATGTGGCCTGAGAGAAGGAGCCACTTTGTGCCAGTTTGTATGGCTTCTTCCTCAACTGGTTGTTACCGGTGAGGATTTTGGGTGGTATGAAGCATGTGTAACACCAAAGTCTCTGCTGTGACAACTAGTAGCTGTCATGTTGAGCATCTGGGATCTCTTCTCATTGAATTTAAAAGACTCATCATGACAAGGTCATGAGAACATTGCAAGAATCTTTCTTCAGGAGAGAATGTTCTTATAAAAAGGATGGCATGTGACAGCCACACCCTCTTATCACCCAAGGCAGTCTCATTCCCTCCTTTCCACATTGCAACCGGAAGGAGAGCTCCCCATCCCCCACCCAGTCTCTCCCATCATCACCCCTTCTGCAAAGCCAAGGGGGGGCCGGGTAGCAATAACTGTCACTCAATGCAGCCCATTAGGCCAACAGGTCAACTGAGACAGCAAGCTGGCAGGCAAGCCAGAAAGGTCTGTCCCAATACTGCTACCGGTAGGTGACCCCCAGCACACACTTGTCATTGCCCAGTCCCTCTTGAAGAATGTCTCAATTGAGATGACCCAATGCCTAGCAGGTCTTGGCAGGTTGGTTCTGCTCAGCAATATTGTCACAGGCACATCACAGATGGATGACACCTTGGCACAACTGATCACCCAGGGTTGGGCACTGGTCTCTTTGGGGGCCTAGCACAGGTCACAGTGGCTTCTCGATTCAAGTAGGTGAGGACTCTGGGCCAAAAGCTGTGCCATGTTGAGTCAATAGTCAAGTACTTGCCCTTCATCTACAGTAACAAGCCCCACATCCACCAAGTTCTGAGTATTTAACACCCATTATTTCACTTGATTTCCTCTACTGGTGTGTGCCAATAGCAGTAAACACAATAATAATACTGAGAAGTAATTGATCTTTTTGCTGAGAGCCCCTCTCTTTTCCAGTTAATAGGCCAGATGTTTAAGATACATTGTATCAGTCTGTCTTAGTCTGTTTTCTGCTGCTATAATAGGTACCACAGATTGAGTAATTTATAAGGCATAAGAGTTTATTCAAATCATAGTTCCTGAGTTCTAAGGTCATGGAGTTTCAAATGGAGATGGTCTTCTTGTCAAGTACAGAGTGCAGGACATTGTGGTGATGCCGTCACAGGGACCCCATCTCCAGCACCTCATATAGTTACTAAACACTTGCCAGGTCTACACACCAACAGTCCACAACATCTAGGCATTATGTATCCAGTGCACCCACCCATAACAAGTTTTTCACAACAGCTCTATGACTGTTTTTGCTGGAAGGGAAGAAAACCAACACTCCAGGAGATTAAGTGATCTATCCCCATTTTACACTTAAGAACTGTAAGACGACCCAGGGCAGTATGGCTCAGGTCAAGGTGAGAACCTGGCCCCCAGAGGTTTTTGCTAAAAACATGATGTCCAAATCCCCAGAGGGTCTTAGCCATTTGCTGTGGCAATCAATGCTCACTGTTCCAAGCCCAAAGAGGTCAGCCACAGTAGCCAATCAGCTGTGCCCACAGGACAGCATCTGCACACAGAAACAAAGACATCTTCTAAGCAAAGGCGAGCATTGGGAGCCCAGTTGGAAATGACTAACAGGGTTGTTTTGCTTCTGAGGCAAGAGCTAGAATGTACAACTAGTTAGCACCAGTTCTTCTGGCAGCCCCAGCTACATAATGCAGGCTACGGCATTTGGCGGTACCTCTTAAATTTGGCACACTCCATGCTCCTCCTGGACCCACGAGATAACATAACCAAATGTTTTCTGATGCTGCAAGAAATGAGTATTTTGCAGGTAGAAGGAAATGCAAACATCCCCATGCCTTCCAATCCCAGGAGCAAAATGCTTCACTCTCTTGACCCTTTCAGAGGTTAGATGTGAGCAGGAGCTCAGATAAATGGTCACAATGCAAACAAAGTCATGGAAATAAATGCATCTCTGATCTATGCAGGCTGGTGATGCCAAATATACCATCTGCACCATTTCTCAGGACGAGTCCAATTGTGCTTCCCTGCATGTCCCAAGCAATGAGAATGTGGCCATGTTCTTTTTTACAGAGAAAGGCATGCATCATTTGATGCTCTAGGATTTTTTTTTTCAGACTCACAAACAATGGATGGCAGTTGTGTTTTCCTAGGTTAGGCTGAGTAAGGACAGAGAAACAAAAGTCCATAGAAAGGAATAGGAAGTGTGTTCAGGAACTGAGAAGGTGCACTGGGGCTTTGAGTGGAAGCTGTTGGAGTTACAGTTCTGCACTCTCTTTCAGCTCAGTTATAGACATTCACTTAACCAAAGCATCATTAGCTTCCAATGGTGTTGGGGGCCATGTTAGGGCCTATGTTAGCATGCAGGGGTAAGTGAAATACGGTCTCACATTAGAGGGACAATTGGCATGTTTGGGCATGAGTTATGGATAAGTTCTTAGACAAAAACCAAAAACAAACAAAAGCCAAAACTAGGGTCTCTAATGAGGATCATTTTCAGTGTGTCACAAAGATACAAGTGACCACACTAACAGAGCAGGGCTCACCTGGCTACACTGTCTTTGAGACAAAAGGAAGCTTCTAGGTCAAACATTATTGGCAAATATTTCTGGCAAGGAGCTTGAGAATGAGTGTTTTTCCATTTTGCCGGTCAGTATCTGTCTTCATACATCACCTCTGCCAAGGTGACCAGAAGGCAGTCAGGGATGGTGTAAGAGCCACCAAAGAGCCTAACTGTGCCTCAGTGACCTTTTATTATGGCAGGAATAAGTGGGGCCCTGGATGGGGCCTGTGACTATAGCTTTCTAAGTCCTGGTCTGTATGTGTCTTGTCTCACTGAGGTCTGTTTGGGGGACAACATTGTGTGTGATGGCGACCACCACCCTCCACAATGAGAAAAGGGGCCTTCGTCCCTCTATCACCCCTGCTTTTGATCAATACAGCACAAAAAACTTTTCTTTCAATCATGTAGTGCAGAAAATTATTTTTATCAGTTCCTCAGTGGTAATCTATACACACTTACGCTGAAGCAGATCAAAATCTTGTGGGAAATTCATAATCTAGGCAGTAGTGTTTCTCGAGGTGGGGAGATTGACCAGATATAGTCAAAATCATAAATCAATCTGATTACATTCTAATTTTCCTCTGAGATCAGAAAAGTAAATCATTACATTGTATTGTATCATTATACTATATGCATTTTATCGTTTGATATTGAAAATCAGAAATGTGTACACACACACACACACACACACACACATAAATACATTCACCTGAAAATGTTTACATTTCAAAAGTAGGCTTAAGTTCTTAATTTATAAGCTATTTTATTTACTAAGCTTAAGGAAAACAATTCAACACTTGGATGCACATTTTTTTATTTTTTTATTGTAAGAGTCTAAAATGTGCTTAATACTTACTGAAGGACAAGTGCCCCTTAACAAAAATGTATGGCAACAGACTTTGAATCCTAAATAACAGAATTGTGTGGGAGAAGAAAGAAAGTAACCAGAGCCCCTGGGATAAGTGCCAGACAGTGAGAAAGCTCAGAGGTCAGAGAGAAGTAGACAAAAAGAGGATGCATCATGGAAGTTCAGCAAGAATCATAGCCAGGGTGTCGTTTGAGCTGGGCATCGAAGGATGAATAGGAGTTCTATGTGAAGATAAAGAAAACACAGAGCGTCTGCTAGAAAGAGCACATGTAAGGGATGGTATTCTTTTGCATGTATGTTTGTGGTGTGCATGCATGTTTGTTTGGGGGGGTGTACATTTGTGTGCATTTAGAAGACATAGGTCTATGTGGGTCATCTTCTCTGATAATGCTCTACCTTATATATGGAGACAGGGTCTCTCATTTGAGCCCAGTGACCTCTGATTTGACTAGTTTAATCAACCATCTTGTTCCCGGGTCCCCTGTCTCTCTGCTTCCGGAGTGCTGGGATTAGAGGTGAGCCTCCATATCCACGCAACATTTGCCCAGGTGCTGGGGGTCCTCCTGCTTGTGTGGCTGAGTCCTCTCCCCAGCCTGAGGGGTAGTCCAGGCCCAAGTCCCCCTCAGCAGAGGAGAAGCGGCCAGTCATGGCCGAGCACACGCAGGCCTATCCAGAGAGAACAATGACAGAATCCATCACCTGCCACCTTGACTCCTGGTCATACAGGAACACACCACTCTACTCACAGGGAACAGAGACTTTTTTCCCTCCTGTTTTCATCACCATTCTCTCTATTTCAGTCCACTCTTTGAAGACATGAATTATTTTCAATCTTAATGTTTTATTTCAAATTGAGGACAAGACTCTGTTATACGTGAGGGACTCGGAGTTTTCTGTGTATTTTAAAGGACCCTCTAGTCACAGACGCTGCTAATCACCATCTGTGGCAGAGCAGCCACTTCATGGATCTTCCACCTTCAATTACTTTCGGCTCTCTCACCGGCTGGGTTTGGCTAACCAAACTCTGGAAAAGATGGAGGAAAGTAGACAGCACTTTGAGGTGGGTTGGAGACACAAGCTGAAGTTTCCCAGATCAAGTCATTGTCCGTGATCCTTGGGTTGGTTCATAGAGATCTAGGTCAGCGCACCACACCAAAGGCATCCTTGCACCTGTGAGCCGAGCGTCTGGCTCTGTGTAAGGGGCCTTGCAGAATGACCACAGGAGCCCAACTTTTAAATCTCTTTAAAAGTCAGGACAAAGGAAGCCATGTTGCTGAACTAAAACATTCAAAAAATGAAGTCTTCTGAACACCCCGTGGCACAAGGTAGAGTTTTTATTAATGCAAGTTCTAAATGTGGATTAACCCTCTGGCGAGTCAATTTCCCAAAGCACTGGATTGTACTCAGGTCCTTTTCAAAGCAGCACACCACACTGCTGCCATTATTCTGAATATCAATTGAACACCATTCTAACTCAGGACACAAAGCAAGATTTAAAATGATTACAGCTGTCGGCGCTTACATCTGAGTAAGTCGCTAGAGATTCAAATGTACAGACAAAGCGTTGTAAATCGGTCTTTTGGGAGAGTGTACCTCCCTCTCTCAGGCTTTTTAAAAAGTGATTTTGTTATTTTAGGATGGGAGAAAGCCTTGGCCATGAGTTCTTCCATAAGGCTGTGTTCTTAAGGACAAGTCTTCTCTGAAATCAGAGCTACATTTTTGACTCCTGGCTTAGGATGACCATCAGATCATTTTCCTTGGGAGAGGAACATAAAGAACATCATCTAGTTGGATTTGACTCTTTTATTTTATATTTCTATTTCAATGTCTGTCTGTACTTTAAAATTCAAAGAACTAGCTGAACTTGATCAAGTGAACTATTACTATGGTTCAAGACAAGTCCCCAAACTGAAGAAGGCAACTGCCGGAAGTCGAAGCTTATCTCACAATAATCCTTTATCTCAACCCATCTTCTTTTATCTCCCAAATCTAGTTTGGCAAGAGAAAACAATTCCCATGTCCCCCCACAAGAATCCGTATGATATATTGTCTTCTCATCCAACCCTAGCGATTTTCAGTTCTGTTTTCTTAAATGGTTGTTGTATATTTTGGATGATACCTCTTTGTTTGAAAGGACAAAAAAAAAAAAAGAAGCTACTTTCACATCTAATTATAACGAGATAAATGGTACTACGAGGGACTATTAAAAATTTAAAGTCCTCTTTCCTAAGTGTATCTGTCAGCTGAGCACACTGAATCTTGCATAGTGCACACACACTTACACTGTCATCCCAGGACTGATGGCGCTGGTATATTCTCCTTGCTCTTTGGCACATCATTTAATTGTATTGTGCCAAACTGGCAGAATCATGCAATATGTTAGTGTAAAGGCCCCACAGTTTAAGGGAGAAATCTAGAAGTGTTAACTATACACTGTCTAATTATACGACCTGCCTGTCCCAGAATGTGATTTCAGAAACCATCTCTGACATATGGGAAAAGGGTAGAACAGCTGGTCATTACGGTTTCCTCAAGACTATTTAGCAACACACTTGAATGTAATTAAAGGGAGACACTAAATACAGCACTTGTGGTACAATGTATTTTTAATTTCTATGGCATGTGGTAAAAGTAAATAGATGAAAGCATTCAAGTTTCTCCACTCGGCATCCAACTTGTCAAAGAAGCAACACGCGCTTGGCTGACTGCAAGCAGGGTCCTGGAGTGAGCAGCAGGCACCCACATACGCAGTGAAGAGGTTGCATTGTGGCAGTGCTCAGAGGAAACGTCCAATTGGAACTCCCAGACAGAGATGAAATGAAAGCATTCATTCATTCATTCATTCAGATGCGCACCCATCCACCCATCAGACAGATTAGTGTGGTAAAGACCTTCTCTGCCCTGGCATAGCTCACAGCTTACTAACGTACTGCAGGCTGTGATGGGATGACAAGAAAGAGTTCCAGGTCCACACTGGGGCTGTCCCTTGACAGGGAGAGATAGAAATCAGGAGTAAGTAGTTTGGTGTGAGGGCGAAAGTCAATCCATGCAGAAGGACAGCTCAAGCGGAGATCTGCAAAGGAAAGAAGAGTGATGAGAACACAGGATTGACATGTATTGAGCACTCAGAACATCCTGGCATGGGATAAAATGGCATAATAGTGGCCCCCTGAGTCCTGGTCATCCTGTGCGGCAAGTCCTACGGTCTCATAAGTTTGATAAGCTGTCTTATGTCCATAGAATGGAGTGCTGTACTTTTTCTCTGTGTAACAGCGCTGGCTGTCCTGGAACTCACTCTGTAGACCAGGCTGGCCTTAACTTACAGAGATCAGCTTGTCTCTGCCTCCCAAGTTCTGAGTGGAATGCTGAACTATTGATACATACAAGAGCATGGACGAAAGCATGCTCAGAGGCACCAAACAGCATGCAAGAAGCCGGGCTTCAAGAGGTCTCCTGGTTGCTGGAGGCAGGGCTGGGTTGAGGGGCGTGTGGACTACGGCACCCTGAGGGAGTGTGTTGGTGTGAGAGGATCGCTGTGTGTCCCATTGTGCTGTCCGTTATATTAGCACTTTCCTTATCAAGACTCGAAACTTACAGACCCTCTCACTTTTTTTTTTTTCTTTCAGTACTGGGGTTTGAACCAGAGGGCCTTGTGCATTCTAGGTTAAGAGCTCTATCCACAATCTCCAGCCTTAACTACTCTGGGAGTGGTGGTACATGCCTTTAATCCCAGGACTCAAAGCAGGTAGATCTCTATGAGTTTGAGCTCAGCCTGGAAGTTTCAGGCTAGTCAGAGATACATAGTGAGACTCTGTCTCCAAAAAATTAATTAATTAGTTAATAAAATAAAAGGTTATTTTTTTATTTTTATTTATTTATTTATTTATTTATTTATTTATTTATTTATTTATTTTTTGCTTTTTCGAGACAGGGTTTCTCTGTGTAGCTTTGCGCCTTTCCTGGAACTCACTTGGTAGCCCAGGCTGGCCTCGAACTCACAGAGATCTGCCTGGCTCTGCCTCCCGAGTGCTGGGATTAAAGGCGTGCACCACCACCGCCTGGCTAAAAGGTTAATTTTACTACATACAAACATTGAAAATAAAAGAAGCAAAAACTCCAAGAGATGGGTATTTTAGTTTGGGTTCTCAAAAAAAAAAATTCTGAACTAGATGAGCTGGCAAAGGCTAGAAGTCTATGTTAGAAGTGAACATTCAGGCACTTCCTAAGTGTGGTTATTAGTGTGTCAGTCTCAAAGTGAATGCAGGATTCACAAGTACAGAAATGTGGCAAGTGAGAAAAGCCAGCACAGAGGCCTCGTGGGTGGGTCTCGCTGTGGACTTCATCAGGTCAAGTGAACAGATTGGAGAATCCGTTGAGACAGACTTAGGGCTGAGTCTCTCACCTGAGGGAGGGAAAGTGGCTTCCTTTTGGTGGATGGTACCCTGGGAGCACAAGCTCTGAGCTCTCCAGGTCCTTGGAGCATCCTCAAGCAAAACAGTGAGAAAGCCCAGGTCCTTGAGACGGACAATGCTGGGAAGATGCTGGGGATCGCGGCTGCTGGTGAATTCAGATGAGCTGAGCCAGGTGTGAGGACTTTCCACAGCATCTGCCCCAACAACTCAGGAAGGAATTTTCTATGCGTGTGGCCTTGAGGTAAGGTGACAGAAATGTAACAATGAAAAGAATTGCATACAATACTGAGAACTCCAGCCAGCAAAAGAAAAGCTTAAAAATCCCCATGCAGCTCTCCTGACAGCCCTAAAAGGTAAATGTTAATATTCCCATTTTACAGTAAGGAAACTGAGGCTCGTGAAGTAGAGCAGCTTTCCCAGGCATGTACCGTAGGCGCATGCATACAAAGCTAGGGATTCGTAAGACCAAGTCAGGCCCATGTGGCAGCTCATGGTTTTCCCACCATGTAGGCCTAATGCCATCTTGGAGTCATGTGGTCATCCAGAAGTCATGTGGTCATCACAGAAGACCAGAGGAACCAGGAACTGTGGCTAAAAGTAACATCTAAAAAGCCCCCAGGCCACAAGTGGATCTCTGGGAGTACTTGGGGCTCTTCCCAGCCTCCTCTGAGAACTTTCTTTCTCTAATCATGTCGGGGATACCATTTATAGGAAAAAAAAAAAAAAAAAAAGAAGAAATTTGAAGCAACCTATTTTACTCTTTACACAAATGTGGAGAAAATGTTGAAACTTTGGCAACTACAAAATAAAACAACAACAACAACAACAATAATAATAATAATAAATCACTTCAGGGTAACAAGGAATTCACCTCTGCTATGCTCTCACTTGAGTAAATGACCAAGCTGGTACTGGGCTGTAACCACTGTTCCTGCACCTCCAGCCTCCCGGCCACCGTTGGGGAATGAGACCTGCTGTTCTCTTCACTGCTGACTAAAACAGTCCTCGGCCCTGGAGAAGGCATCGCTGACGTAAGGTCTTGTTTTCTTGAACAGGAAGAGCAGGTCTGGAAAGAGAGACACTCACAGCTTCCCCCCCCACCCCAACCCCCATGCCCCTGCTATCATCAGAGTAGCTGGGCAAGCATAGAGGATATAGACTTTTGGCCAAAGAACAGAAGAACACTAACTAACCCACGTGGGCCTTGAACCCCTGACCTCTTAGAGCATTGTTTTCTCCCCACCTCGACTAACAGACAGCCCAATTATGAACACTGACTCAAAGAGGGAAGTCACCTCTTCACCTGGGGTCAAGAAAAGCCCAGACGGCTGGATTTTAAAAGCATGTGGCTGCAGTGAGATAATCTGGACGTGCACATCCACAGGAGGTTTCCAAGACGTTTCCCTTCCTTGCGTGGTTCACTTGGACTGTAGTCGGTGTGGCTCGCAGGCTCCCAGGCGATGGAGGTTTTGGGGTGTGCAAAGGTTCCTTCTTCCATAGCTGTCAGGTCAAGGCCGTGTTGGGGCTCTGGCATCTGTGACCCCATCCCTGGCACCCTCTTTGGATTCAGTTCACACCACTGGTCTTGACTGAGAGGTTCTGTTTAGGAGCAGAGCATGTCTTTGACTGGAGAATCTGAGGCTGGGGCATTTCCATAGTGGGTTTTACAAGGAAAACACTTCCCTTAAAGTGGTTCTTAAACTTTGGACACAATCTCCTGTGTCCTGAAAGGCAGCTTTATGTTTCTGTGTCCTCTGTGTATGTGCATTTTAGGTCCTTAGCCTGTCACTGGGATAAGACCCTCTGGCAAAAGCGACTCAAGGGAGAAGAGGTTTACTCTGGCTGGCAGTTCATGGACACAGCCCACCATGGCAGGGACATCACGGCAGCAAGAAGCAGCTCGTCACATTGCGTCTGTAAACAGGAAGCAGACAGTGCATGCATGCTGCTGCTCACGTCCCTTTCTTTACTGTGTAGTCCAGGATCCCATCCAGGGAACGGTGCCACCCACAGTGGGTGGGTCTTCTCATCTCAGTTAATGCAATTAATATAATCTCCTGCAGCTTTAATACAAGGGGGGAACTTAGCCCTACCTCAACTTGATATGCCATGCTTTGTTGACACCCACAGGAGGCCTGTCCCTTTCTGAACAGAAGCAGAGGAGGAGTGGATGGAGCAGGACCGGGGGCAGAGAGGAGGTGGGGTTAAGGAATAGGAGGAAAGGAGAGAGGGAAACTGCAATCGGGATGGAAAATAAATGAATAAACTTAATTGTGTGTGTGTGTGTGTGTGTGTGTGTGTGTGTGTGTGTGTGTGTAAAATCTCCTACAGGCATGCCCAGAAGTCCATCTCCCAGGTGATTCTAGATTCTATCAAGTTGACAATACTAACCATATATAGTTGTTTAGGATATATGCGTATGTAATTACATCTAATTAGTATTTTTATAGACTTGGGTTATTTCAGGAAGATCCTGAGATGTAGTGACAGGATCAGTCAGGACATGATGCTAATAAAACCAAAGATGGTGGCTCAATCCCTGGACCAGCTGCAGGGCTCTTCTCTAGCCAGGGGTCATAGTATCATCGAAGTCAACACACAGGATGGTGTCACAGTGATGACAAGGAGAAGTGGAATTTGGACAGTTCACTGAAGAGATATCCTCAGTGTGTGTGTGTGTGTGTGTGTGTGTGTGTGTGTGTGTGTGTGTG
>CABHPP010145025.1:23602-40892 GCA_902168425.1 Peromyscus attwateri
GTGTGTGTGTGTGTGTGTGTGTGTGTGTGTGTGTGTGTGTGTGTGTGGCCAAGCCTGATAGCAACGGTTTAGCTTTACATTGTTCTCATTTGGGCAACGTTTGTTATTGAAAGAATGAAGAGACCATTCTCAGAGACTAGATTTGGCCCCTCCCAGTGATCTACAGTTCCTGGCTGTGGACTGGTTGTGTTTTAGAGTGCATTCCTCTCTGTGGAGTGCCTGTGGAACCTAAGATCTTAGTGACTCCTCGACCTTCTCCTATATTCTACTCTTCCCAATATGGGAATAGGGCAATATGGAGCTTCCCCTCTCCTCCCACAAACCATGCACAGGATCTATAGCCCAGTCTTGATCCAATTTGATATGCATCACTAATGCCCCAGCATCCCATTCTCCTCTGCTTCCAGGAATGGAAAAGATAGTTCAGCTCTACAGCTTGAAATCAGTTATCCAGTATGAGTGGTTTAGGCTAAGAAAATATGAACAAGCTGGGCGGCGGCGGCGCATGCCTTTAATCCCAGCACTCGGGAGGCAGAGGCAGGTGGATCTCTGTGAGTTCGAGGCCAGCCTGGTCTACAAAACAAGTTCCACGACAGGCTCCAAAGCTACACAGAGAAACCCTGTCTCAAAAAAACAATAAAAAACAAAGAAATAAAATAAAATAAAATATGAACAGACTATTCCAAAAACATCCCATTGTTTATATTCAACCCTCTGGAGGGAGTCAGTGTCAACACTTACAGACAAAACCTGGGCCTCTTATTGAGAGTTAACATTGAAAGGGGTCATCCTCCGGCCCTGTCTGTGGAGTAGAGAGGCCACTGACTCCACATCACCACTTCTAGATCTTAGAGAACACAAGGCATGGGGACTTTGGGGTGCTCCATTCCAGATTGGTCTGGCTTGCACAGCCAGGAAGAAAGAATTTAGCCATCTTGGATGTTTATATAGGTACCCAAGTCCTGGAACCTGGGTGCTCACTGAGATGAAAGGTGTGCAGACCCCTTAGCTGCAGCTTCCCTTTCACAGTTCCATTTACTGGGCCAACTAAAGTCTGAAAAATGTTAACTTCCGGAAGTCAATAAATCCTGTTTTAAGTTGCATGCTGAATAGTGTGATTCAATCCTTTTCTACCTGGCTCACTCCCAGTGGGATGTGAACACTTCCTTTGCCCACAGTATCCATACTGTTTAGGCTATCTTCTCCTTAGTCCTCTGGTGGACATTTTGGATAGCAGAGAGAGTGTCAAAACATCACAAAACATGAGTTCATGTCACCTTTATTTTACTTAATAGTGTCCCCAGTGTGTAAGAATAGAGATGCTGGCAACTTGGATACACAGAAGAGAAGCCAAAAAGTGCATTCTTTGGTAAAAGGGTAGATGGATTTGACAATAAGAACAGAAAAAAAAAATCATAAACTGTAGTTGTTGACATCTGTGTAAGAAAAGGTCTTCCATCTGTGAAACTGATAGGAAAAAGAACTCAATGTTAGTTTTGGGTAGCCACAAAAATACAGACATGATACAGCATAGGGTCTTAGTCAAAGATGGATAAAACACTAAGTCTGTGTTTGCATGTTTAGGAAATGGCATGCTGCACATAGGATTTCATCCTGTGTGTTTTCAGGCATCCACTCAGAGTCTCAGAATAGCCTCCCTGCACACAGAACAAGCCTGTACTGACAGCGTAACTGGGCCCGTGCCTCAGTCGCCCTCTACATCATCCTTCAGCTTCTCCTCTCCTGGCTGCTTCTCCAGGTACTTTCTCTCTTGGTTGTCAAGTTAACAATGAGTACTATGAGGAACCCACATGAGTTTCAGTGCCATTTGCTCTTATTTCCAAGGCGAGAATTGTGCGTGAAATCCCATGGCAACCTGAGAATGAAGACATTCTATAATAAATCCACTCCTACGGGAGAGCTGGGAGGGACCAAATTCTGCAGCAATTTTGAAAAAGTCCAGTCCTACAGGTGGATCAAGGACTTGGGCAGAAATCAGCTGAAGGACTGGGGTTGAGGCTTCCTAGAGGATGGAGAGACAGTTCAGACAGTAAAACACTTGCCTCACAAGCATGAGAACATGGGTCTGGATCCCCAGAACCCACATCATAATCTCGGCAGTGGTAAGATGGGAGGTGGAGACAGGTGGAACTCTACAGAGCGCTGGCTATCTGGACTAGGCCACTGGGTGAAGTTTCAGGCCAGTTAAGGACCTTGACTCAAACAAAGATGGCAAAAGTTACCTGATGAACTACCCTCAAGCTTGTCTTCTGACCTCACATGCATACACATATATGTTTGTGTGTGTACCTATACACAAACGTGCACACACATATTTGCACACACAGAGAGGGAGGAGAGAGAGGGAGGGAGACAGAGAAATCAGTGGCATAAGACAGGAATCTTTACTAAAATCTCCGTTCAATACCAGAGAGCCAGGGTCATCCAGCAATAAGGTGGTAATAAGCTGGTACAGATCCTTGAAAAGACTGATATTGGAATCCTGGCTGTGATCATGAGACAAGGAGTGAGATATGACCACTCTCAAGTCCAGGGCACATCTCAGAAGTGAGGCTTGTCAACCACTCTGCTTTCCTGCCCTTGGCCTGAGGAAGTCCAAGTCCCAGAGAATGGTACTACAGCTCTTTAGACTGCCCGTGGTAAGCTGGAGGTTTGTCCTAGTTTTGCCCAGACAGGGGTGTACTTACAAGGTAGTCAAGGACTTTTGGCATGAGGCCATGAGGCTGGAATCTGAGCTCAATAAAGAAGTCTTCACAATGAGGCACACTTCGCTTAGACCACCTAGCAAAGAGTGGAGTGGCATTTTCTACAGTGAAACTCCTTCTAAGTAGCAACTAATAATTCATGATCTTGCACAAATACTGACAAGTTTCTCAAAGCACAGAGCATTTCTGATTGGTGACTAGAGTGCTGAGCGTGAGTTTCAGCATATCTTTACCTCCTTGCATACACCAGGGTAATGCTGCTACTCCAGATTATTCTGGCCAGGGAAGTACCACTCTCAACTATCCTCATCAGCCAGTGTCCAGTGGGAACTCACTGGGTGTTCAGCATGAATACAAGGACTGGGATTTTTCTTAAGGAGTCATTATTTTTAGTGCAAAAGGTGAATACAAGCCATGTCAAAGCCTTACTAAGCAGTGGGTACTTTTGTGTCCAGGTGTCTCTGGAGGCTACAGAGCAGCAGAGGAGAGAGGTGGATATCAGGAGAAAGTCAGAAAAGCCTCCAATACATGCACACAGACTCACACACATGCCTATGTATGCACAGGCACACAGCAATCAATTTTATGTGAGATTAGTTAGAGCTACAGAAAGGTCTATATGAAAAAAAAAAAAGGTACCCTGAGCAACATCCTCAAAATAAAATGTGCTAGGCAAGAAGGCTCAGCCAGGTGAGAGAAGACACAGGTCAGAGCAGATGGGCCATCTAGAATGTAGCAAACCTTGCAGGTGGAGTGCCCCAGACTTGATATGGGTAGAAAATGTAAAGTCACATGACAATTTACATGGCTGCCAGTATGATATAAACAGAGAGGAAGCAGCTGTGACAAGCACCTGCGACCTGCGTCTAAGTCGGGCCGTCGATCTTGAGTAAGTTAGCGACTGCTCCAAGCGTTCACCAAGGAGACTCTGGTGTTTGACATTAACCCTCCAGGATGCTGTAATATGGATCTGCAACATCTCCCAAAGGCACACAAGTTAGAATTTTGGCTCCCAGCTTGGCTTTACAGGAGGTGTTAGAGGCTCTGAGACAGGCCTAACAGGAGGTTACCTAGTCACTGGGGTGTGTAAGGGCAAAAACTCAGTAGAGCTGTGGAGAGAGAGGAGCCTGCTCTGTAGAGCTGGGACAGAGAGTGAATGCTGGGGGGGGGGGTGATGCCCAGTTTTCCTCGTGATGCCATCCTGCTCCCAGGAGTGTAGATCACTAGGCAGTTCCTTGGCGCTTTGCCTCGTCCCCGTGTTCGGTGTGTATCCAATGACTATTCCGTACCTCTGCACCCTGTCTCAGCTTGGAGTAACTATTAAGGTACATCCTATTCTGGGGCATCTCATGCATGGCCTGCAACTGCTGCAGCAAAGGCATCACCCCTGTTCCACATTGCCTTCCCTCCTTCACAGGCGTCGCCTCTGGAAGCAGTATCCCAAGAAGACACTCCAACCTGTTTTCATCTCTGAAAGGATTTTCTTGGGAACTTGACTCCAGGAGAGTGATGCCAGGGGCAGTCTAAGGAATGGCATTCTAAGAGAGGTTGGAAGTTGGGCATCTGCTGGTCCACTGGCAACAACGAACCTGGTAAGGTGATAAATGCCATCAGACAAGCTCCAGGGTGCTCTAGTGGTCCAACTGCTAAGATGTTCGCTGGTGGTGAGTAGGGGTGTGGTGCCAGCCACATGAGATGAACGGGAGGTAGAAAATCTCCAGTGTCTGAGAGCTCTGGGGAGCGTAGAAACGGTAAGAATGATGGAGGTGGGTGGTTGCTCCTCAGTGCTTCGGCTGCACTAAAGAGAATCATTGGGAGCCTGAGGTGGCTAACCACCAGTTAGGTAGAGTGCCCAGTGACCTGCCTGGAAAATTTTTTTAAAAAGTTTCATCCCTTGCATCCAAAGACCAGAAAAATCTAAGGATCAGGCCCTGTTGTTGAATCTAAAGATTAAAGATTTCAGAGAAGATTGGTCCATCCTAGCAAGTCATCTGTGCCAGAAGCAGAGGTCTGGTTTAGAAGGACTTGGGTGCTGAGCCTTGAGGTGGTCACAAGTTGCATTTGCTTGGTAACAGCACAGACCCTGACTTGGGTGGCATGGGATCCTCCCCTTTCTCTAAATGGCTACCAGATCAAAATCTAGTCAGGTACCAATCTAGCCCAGCTGTGTCCGCAGAGGGACTGGTGACCAGGATAGAGTGAAGGAGCTTCAGGATATAGTCCATGGTACCAGCAGGAACCACTGGAATTTGTATAGAATTTGATTCCAGGGGCACAGGAGAGCTGGGATATCATTACACACTGTTCAGTGATGATGGATCTGGTGCCCTAGTGAGGACTGGGAAAAAGAGATAACCCCCTGCTGGAAGGCTCTTGGAGGCTTAGAGATGACCCACACTAAGTGAAGGGATGATACTCAAACACTGTCGAATTGACAGATGATTGAATTAAACAGCTCTGAGCTGTGTGTGTGTTCCAGAGGCTGTGCCAGGTATAGTGAGTCCTGGGACACACCACCAGAGCCCACTTCAAGAACGCATTCACGTCCCCAGCTGTCTGGCATACTGCCAGCTGACAAAGCTCAGCCAGCTGTTCTCTGTGGAAATTGGTCAGACAGAGGTGCCCTCCCCTTAGCCCTATTCTCTTCCCTGGGTACACAACCAAGTAGGAAAATGAAGGTTATAGGAAATCAGGTGACTCCTTTAAAGATCGTATTTGGGGGCGGGGGTGAAGAGATGGCTCCATGATCAAAGGTATGTAATGTTTCTTTAGAGGACCTAAGACCTGTTCTTAACATCCCAAACACGCAGTTCATAACTACCTGTGACTCCAGCTCCAGGAGATCCAACACTTTCTTCTGGCTTCTTTGAGCACCTACACTCACATGCAAATACCCCTACACACACACACACACACACACACACACACACACACACACACACCTTCAAAAGATCTTATTTCAATATCTGTTAAATTACATATATTCTATTATATGGGATTGAATCATGAATGCTCAGATTTCTGTGTCCTTTTTCTTAAATAATTCTCTACAGAGCTTTGCTGTTTCTCTATCCTGTGGCCTCAGGGGTCAATTAAATTGACCATCACATCTTATTATAAAAAAAAAAAGTTCCCTGAAAAAGAGTTGCTAGGATAAGCATTTACCCTTGAACAGGAAGTGCTAAGTGGATTCAGAGCTGGAGTTCTAAGCTGAGGCAGGCATTCACTCTTCCCAGGGTGAAGGCTGTTTATATACTGCCCAAGACATAAGAAAACATCTCTTCTGTGCAGCTTGTCCTTGAAGACGCCGCCAGTGTGCTTCTGCGTCTCTCTCCCCAGCCTGCTCAAAGGCACCATATGAAATGAGTGTTGTCTTCTCTGTTCCCTTTATTCACCACAGGGCAGTGTCGGCCAGTGCTGTCTATCCTGGTAGAGATTCAAGGGAACATGGAGAACAGCCATTCTCTGCAGCGGGAAGCCATGCTTACCAGGTTCTCTGTGAACACTGGCCCTCCATCATTAAGCCAGGATACCTGAACTGGATGCTAAGGGATTCAACTTGGAAATGTATAAGTACTGGTTACTTAGGGTGAGTCCTTGGGACACTCCAAGATAAAAGAAGCCCTGTTTCATTTCCAGATGTTATAATATACCCTGTCAAAAGTAACACATATCCAGGTATAGTCCATCATTATAGGGAAATCAAGGAAGGAACTTGAAGCAGCTTATTTCATTCCATCTACAGTCAAGAGCAGAAAGCAATGAACATAAGCATGTTTCTTAGTCAAGAGCAGAAAGCAATGAACATAAGCATGTTTCTTAGTCAAGAGCAGAAAGCAATGAACATATGCATGTTTCTTAGTCAAGAGCAGAAAGCAATGAACATAAGCATGTTTCTTAGTCAAGAGCAGAAAGCAATGAACATATGCATGTTTCTTAGTGCTTAGCTGGCTTTCTCCATTCTTATACAGTCCATGTTCCCCTGCCTAGGGGATGGTGACACCCACCGTGGGCATTCTGCCCACTGATCAAGACACTCTCCCATAGACATGCCTGCCAGCCAACATAATCTAAATAATTCTTCACTAAGACTCACTTTTCAGATAATTCTAGGATGCAGTTGACAATTAACACCAGCTATCACACCCTGAAATTGCCGGGGTAGTCATGCGACACTCACACCAAGCAACCACGGCTTGCTTTTGGCAGGGAGTCTCTCAGTTCTTTTGAGTAGAAAGTAGAAAGTAGAAAGCAAACTTAAGCTCAAGTGCATTCTCACATTGGCTCTTTCAGGCTCAGCTCAGAAGCAGCAGCCATGCCAAGTGCAGAGCAGTGAACACTGGATTTTCACCTCAACAGCCATGCCCACTGGGTGTTTTCCCATGGCAGGGTGGGGATTGACACCAAGCAGGCTGCTGAAGGGCTCTTCTTGATTATCGTATTGTGTTGGTTGTAAAAGCAGTGCACAATGTCTCCCAGTTACTGAACTCATGCAGATCAGGCCAAGGTCTCTTCACTTCTGTCTTTCCTTCCTCTGTCACAGCAAACAGATTCTCCTGAGACTGGGAACATTTGTTTTCTCAGCCCACTAACTCCAACTACAGCACATTTCCTTCTTATCATCGTTATTTAGTCTGTAATTATTCCAGTCTACTAACTCCAGCAGAGGTTGGGGAGAACCGTGTCTACAGTGCATAAATCACTGACTTTGGGTCCTTCATTGTCATTAATAAGCTCAGGACATGGAAGTCTCCAAAGGATCAGCTCCCTCAAATTCCATGTACATTGATTTTATAACCCAGAGAGAAAAAGGGAGGCTAGGCTGCGGGCAAGGACTTTGCCATGAAGATCAGAAGTTTCATTTAAACCCATGGTGATTGCAGCTTCAATTTATTTGCTTGTCCTAACAGGGCTCAGAGCAGGCTAATCTGGCTAAGTAACATAAGACAGGCATCTTCAACGCTGAAGAATTGAAACTCTAATTGGGCACAAACTGAGTACTCTTTATACTGATGCTTACCTCTGTCGGAAATTACAGGGACTCCACCTTCAAGGCAGACTCTGGAAACATCCCATCCCCAAACACTTTCTTTTCTCTTCACATTCTAGGACTATCTTCCATTGACCACTGTACAGCCATGGTCAATGACACATACAGGGGAGGGGTGGGGGGGATGCAGCGTTTTGCAGAGCACATTGATTGACACTGCCAGCTACACTCTGTCCAATTTTATGTGTATGTGTCCTGAAGAGTCACTGGACTGCGGAACACTGGTCCCTACCATCAGGGAGTCAAGACAGAAAGTTTCAACAAAGCCCTGGCACCCAGAAAACAGGACAAGAGCTGTGTGATCACAACATTCAAAATATTCACTCTGCAGAAAACTCTGCATTTCTCCTTGGTGTCATAGGAAACCCTGTGCCATGGAAATCAGGCTGCCGTGGGTGTGAGGACTCTGGCATGGAGACCCTCTGAAGGCTGGGCTGTGACTTAGCTTTGAGTTGGCAGCCCACATTAGGGGAAGGCAGGATGCAGTGGCCCTGCCGGGCTCCATGAAAGTCATTTACATGTGCTCTTTAGAAGTGTCCCTCTCTCACCAGCCCTTGGGGATGTCACAGATGGCAAACAGGGAAGGTCCCTGAACCCCAACATCTGGTCAAATGGTTCCACATAAGGAAGGAGAATTAAATCTCTTACAGGGGTCTGTTAAATACCCATCCTAGATCTTCCATTCCCTTTTCTTTAGGAACAATTATCTTGACATTTTAGACAGATCTGGAAAATATTCAATGTCTAAGAATAGCTGGCTCAGGGTCACATGCTAACACGGATAGCTACATATGTGAAGCTACTGAGTAAGAAGAGAGATGCTGGGAGGAGACGAGAGGATTCAACAGGGAGAGCAGGGGGCAACAAAACAGCCAAGTCACTGTTTTATTTTATCCCCCATTTTATATCCTTCTTAAATGAAGATTTTTTAATGCATTGGGTCTATTGGTAAGAAGAGTTAAAAAAGAGAAAGGCTCCCATCAGAGCCTCAAATAAACGGCGCCGCTAACCGAGGCCCAGGGACAGCCTTCTCAGAATCGCACAGCTTGCTGCTCCACATATAGTATCTTGAAAAATCTTCACTGCCTTCAAAGATACAGCCCTTGGCACTCAGCACCATGCCTCCAAGTTTAGAATGTGGACCTCCATATTTATGTTCCCCAGATGGTGGGATTTATAAACGCACCATGGGGTGCTGTTGAAATTAATAATTTAATTCATTTCCGTGATGGCACCGTGATTGCTAGTCGTTATGGCGGTAGCAGTTAGTGGAGCCTCTTGGTCCTGCGATGTAGCTGAAGGGTAGTATCAGCTAGAGTAATTCTCTGTCATCTGATTTCAAATGCTGCCGATCCCTCCTGAATGGGGAATCGCCAAAAGTTTTTGGAAGGAAAATGAAGCCGGCATCCACATTAGTTAGATGAAGGTGGCTTCGATTTATGTGATTTCAAAAGTTTAAAATCTGTTCTCTGAGGAACAGTGGAGCGATATAGGGTTGCTTTGCTTGGAGAGGGAAAAGATAAGGAAAGCGCTCCAACGCCAGCATCCGCAAGAGCACGTCTCTCACTCTCTGTCTCTGAAGATTCCATGTCCAAATAATGGAGAATTAACCACACTGTTATCTTATATCCCCACTTGTCTGCTCACCAAGGGAATATCCTGGCAGTTGGGCTAAATGACTTCTAAGTCCCTTCCAAGAGATGCTCAGAGATTCCTGTGAGTAGGGGAGGAAGGGGAGTGACTGAATTTCCTCCAGGGAAGTGCATGTTTCTCTCAGCCTAATGACCTGAAGCCTAACCGTGCAGGAGGGAAAATGACTGGGCAACTGGCACACACAAGCACAGCCAACGCAAAGGAACCCCTGGAAGCCCTCCCCCAGGAGGCCATAACTGCCTTAGATTTATACAGCTCCATTTCTTCTCTGGGAAGCCTGGACCCTTTTCCATATTTCCATCATAATCCTCTAACTTTTCCTTAATCACAGAAGGCAGGCGGGCCTGGTGTACAGACTCCCGCTCAGCAGCTGAAGAAGCGTTGGTGAATGAGTGAGTCCAAAGGGGCTGGAAGTGGATTCTGTCCTGCCCAGCTTTTGTTCCGAGTGTCAGGGTCCCCCAGGGGGCTGTACCACATCTGTCCAACCCCCAGAGTCCGAATGAGAACACAAGCAATCAGAATGATTTACTGAAATGTTAGGGACGTTGTTTGTGTGTGTTTCCTGTCCCCACCGCCAGATTTGTTGACATCACCTCATGGTAGAGGACGGTGATGGAAACGTGAAGCCGACAAGTGACAGTGTAGCACAGGAGGCCAGAGGGACTGTGCGAAGCCAGGCTCAGGGTCTCACGGCAGGCAACCATCTCTGAAGACCACTCCAGGCTCTGTGACACAGAACCACAGCAGAAGCTGGAAACTAGGAGAATTTAACCAGCAGGACTAAAGATGAGAGAGTGAAAAAAAATAAAACTTAACTGGAATGCAAGAAGAGTGTCCCACTTGAGATCATGTGCAAGGTGCACCGTTGCTTGGGGCTGAGAGCGTTCATCATTCAAAAAAAGGGAGGTTTACCCATGGGAATTTAGAAGCTGGGGAGCCTACCTCTGCCCACAGGGGCTCAGTGGGGTAGCCTTTCCTTAGGGAGGCTAGGACGCCAATGTCTTGGGGTCAAGGTTGAGGTCCAGTGCTGTGGGGATGATGTACCAGTATGGAACAGGAGAAGGGCCACCCCATGGCTGCATCAAGTGCTGCTGTCACAGTGGGTGGGAAGAGCCTTAAACCAAAGACCAGGTTGGGACCAGACAAAGAACGCTGCCTATCTGCTTGTTCCACCCTAGTTCCGAAGAGAAAGCTTTCAGGAGCCGTGGATCTGAGGAAATGATAAGGAGAATGCACCCAGTTGTGTTTTAGGGACAGTAAATACCCTGGATGGACTTGGTGCAGACGGGTGAGTGGGTGTGCCATGGCTGTTGTTATCAATGACTGAGGTGAACATTACATACAAGAAGCCAGGGTTCTCCCTTCATCCCTCAGGTCAGGGGTCAGTTACCTCATTTCCCGCTCTCCAGACATCTGGTACCCATTCAGTGATGCTTCTCAGTGAATTCAAGCCCCTAGGCTAGGTGCCTGGCTCAGCCCTGGTACCCACAGGAAATCCTTATACGCAAGTGTAACTAAATTGTCTCATCTGATGTAGAGCAGTATAGAAGTAGTGTCAAAAGAGCTGACACTCTGGAGGCTGAGACAGGAGGATTGCACTTTCCAGGCCAGCCTTGCCTAGGCTATATTGAGAAACTCTATCTCAGAAAACAAAAGAAAGTTGTTGGGGAGATAACCTAGTTGCTGTGCAAACATGAAGGCCCATCTTTGGATCCTCAGCATACACTTCAAAACAAAACAAACAGAAAACAGCTGTTGAATGGCAGTATGCACCTGCAATCCCAGTGCTAGGGAGGCAGAGGCAGGAAGATCCCTGGGGCTTGATGACCAGCTAGTCCAGGGGGATCAGTGAGCTTCAGGATCAGTGAGAGACCCTGCCTTGAAAAAATAAGATGGAGAGCTCTGGGCTCAATACACATATTTGTGTGTATACACCCATGAACACACGCGTACACACACACACACACACACACACACACACACACACACGAGATGTATGTCTCTGGGGGTGGGTAGGGCCCTTGGAGCCACTAACTGCTCTTTCTTTCCATTGCTCACATCAGCCATTGCTGTCAGGGACACTTTTCAGACCAGTGCTAACCCTTGATGATACCGAGTGGCCAGCACTCAGTGGAAGAAGGAGCCTAGGACTGCAGTCCAGGAGGCAGGCCCTAACACCCATACTTGACAATCTCAGAACAGAATGCGTACCTGCCTCTGGTCTCAGATGCCCCCTTAAGAAGACTCAGAGAAAGGAACGTGGATTTTTATGGTAGAATGGCAGGGGTTTGAATACCAGATCCAACTTTTATAAAGTAAAGGCCCTGGGCAAGCTATTTACTCTCTAATTTTTCAGCTCTAATATGAGGATAATACATACCACTGTAGAGACTTGAGGCGAGCTCTCAATTGGTTCAAGTGCCTCACTTCACAGAATACCTGGTTCAGAGTAGGCTGTCAGGCACTGTTACTTTCCTCTAGAAGAACCCTGAGCAACTCCTCTGTATAGGCTGTTTGAAGGAGCAAAGGAGAGTGCCGTCGACAAAGATCACTGGCTGCTCAAGCATGAGGACCCAAGTGCAGATACCCACAACCCACGTAAAACGCCTGTAATTCCAGCCTCAAAGATAGAGGCAGGGGATCCCCGGAGAACTGACTAGTAGACAAACCACATGGGTAAGCTCTGGGTTCGATTGATAGACACTGCCTCAATGAATAAAGTGGGAGAATAGAAGGATGGTTTCCAACATCAATCTCTGGCCTTCACCTGCATGTGCACACACATGTGCACACACATACATGAATATGAATATATACATGAGCACACACATGCGCACACACACACACACACACACACACACACACACACAATGAGAGAGAAAAGCTCTCTTTGAAAACTGCAAAGTGCTATAGATTAGTAAAGTGGCCTTATGGGAACAAGATGGGTGGAGCTTCCAGGGTGACAGGAAGATGACAGAATGGCTCTGATCTATTACTCTGCCCTGGTTCAGCAGAAGAATTGAATTTTAGAGCCCAAATGAAAGGAAAACGAGGAGACTGGTCCGGTTACCACGGCGGTCTCGCTCTGGTGGCAGATGCTCACTGGTGACTGTGAAGATGGATGCTGGCTGGTCCTTTCTTGTGGCCTCCTGCTGAGCATGCCAGGCACAGGAAAGAATGTTGGATGTGCATTCCTTCCCAGCTGTGCCTTGTGGGCTGCCTTTCCACACAGGCTTCATGGGGCTCTGGAGACAAACGTGTTTATGGCAATCTCTGCTTCCTCCTCAGTTGCTGGCCACAGTTATGGGGGAAAGGCCTCAGAATTCATCCAGACTGAAGAATATTTGTACAACCCAGAATTTCTAAACTGAATTAAACAGTAAGACCTTCCCAGTTCTCTCAGTCTGTGAGCTCACAGTTAACAGGTAGAGCAATGTCTGGAGACAGGAGTCGAGGAAAAGATTGGTCCACCTACCCTTGTCCCCGACATGTTGTACTGGGACGACAGCTGAGCCACAGCAGAACACGGTTGGTGGGAACCAGGGACATCATGGCCTCTTCTGGATCATTTTGTTTATCCCTCCATTGGTGTGGTGGCACCAGGATGCCACTCTGGGGGGGGGGGCAGAGATCATTTGTGTCCTTTTGATATACCACCACATATCCCTGAAGAGGGTCCAGCCTAAAGATGTCTACATTGCCCCACGTGTGGGCCATGAGCAGGGAGAAAACAGGGGCACTCCCTTTGTTCAGGATGGCACAGTGAGTACCTAAAAGTCAGCCCACACCACTTGCTCCCTCCCTCCTTCTCAGGCCATTCCAGATCAATCCAGTTGGTAAGCATGCCATTGAGAGAGCTGGCATCTGCAAGGTGGGTAGAGTTTTCTAAATTCACTCTCTGAGCATGAATCTGGCTCACAGAGTAAAGCATAAATGGTGCCGTAGAAATCACACCGGCTGACAGGGCACAAGGCTCACATCCTTTCCAGCCCCCCGCACACCCGCACATGCGCGCACACATGCTTATTCTTCTATTTATTTCCCTCCACTATTCATATTCATTGGCATCATCCTTTCCTCCCAGTGATCATCCACCCCATTGTCTTCTCGCCACACCATTCAATTCAAGACAATCGCGTCTTATCCACTGTGTGCCAGGCACTGAGCTTACAGTCATCTGTTCTCGGAGTCATCTTGGAGCCGAGTCATCTTGGATTCTGCCCTCTCGTGCACAGCATCTAACTGAACACAAAGGCCTCTCCACTCTGCCTCTGAAATAGCACCTAAATATCACCCCATCTCTTTCCTGATTGCCTTTCTTGTTGTTTCTCATCCAGAGAACTGTGGCAGCCTTAAGTCTGCCAGCCTCCAGCATTGATTTAGATCCAAACCAGGTCACACACAGGTTTGGTCAAAAACCAGTAATGCAAAATCCTTCGTCATTCGGTACCATCTACAGGTCAGAGCCCCAACATTACACACCAGAAGGAAGGGTCCCATGTACTGCAGCCTCTGACTTCCTTTGTAATTCTTAGTTTCTAGGACCCTTGCCTTCTCCTTCCTCAACAATAAAGCCGGCTCAAGCTTACGATGGTAACATAGATCTGTCACAGAACAAGAGTCCACCATGGACATCAGACATGTACAGAGATACATGGATGGGTAGATGGAGGAGCAGATGCATTAGAGTGGTTACCCCAATGGGCACTTTTGCCTTCCAGAAGGTCAGTCACATGGTCAACCACCACCTCAGAATAGAAAAGGAGAAAATTCCAGAAGTAAATAATCTGAAGTTGCACATTGTATCCTATCCCGAGTAGCATGGTAGAATTTTAGACTGTCAGTCATCCTTTGTCCTGTGTATACACTCTATGTATGCTACCCTCTCCTTAGTCACTCGGTAGCTGGCTCGGCCCTCAGATCAACTGCTGCTGTATCACAATTCTTTTAGCCTGGTAACTCTTATTTTACTTAATCGTGGTCCCAAAGTACAAAAGCAATGACACTGGGCATTCAGACATCACAAGGGGAAGCCATAAGGGAAAAGAATCTTATGATTGGGTTGCTAAGACCATCGAGTTATCACTGTCTATCTTTAATATGCCTAGTTTGTAAGCTGAATGTTATATATTTATACCAATGTAGGGGAGTAGTGTATCTGTAGGGTTTGGCTTTACATGTACTTCACACATCCAATGAGGGTCTCAGAATATGTGCACGATCCAGCTCGGGAGGGACAGCGAAGTCATTGTGCTATAACCCTGCAAGTTTGAAACCCATCAGCAGAGCTGAGCTGCTTCCAGGAACTCGGTGGAGGGAATCTGCTTCTCTCTTTTCTGCTTCTCAGGGATGCCTGATTTCTATTCCTCTCCATCTCCAGGTGCATCATGCTAACCTCAGCTTCCATCATCGCATATGTCTCATGTTGACCCTCCTGAATCTCTCTCCTAAGGACTCTTGTGATGACTTCTTTGGGCCCCTCAGTGTCATCCAAGCGGTCCTTTCCACCTCACAATCTTCAATCACATCTATAAAGTCCCTGTTGCCATGGAAGATACATGTGCCCAGAGGTGGAAACTAGGATGTGGCATCTTCGGGCAGCCATTATTCAGATTTCTACTGTGAATGAATACATTGCTTTACACCAGCAAATGACAAGTGTCTTAAAAGTAAAAAATGCCAGATGAGATCTTAAACAAGGGAGCTCAGACTCTGGCTAGAAAAACCAAGAGAAGGTTCACAATGGAGTTATACTGGGCAGAGCTAGACACTCTACAGGAATTCTAAGGTGGTAGAAGGGATGAGGGGACACCACCTTTGTGAGTGGAGGGCAGAGCATCACTGAATTCAAAGAGATGGGGTGGCAAGGTCATAGATACGACATGGTCATGCTCTGAACAACACTGCCCACTAAGCGTCCTGGGATGATGGAAATGTCTTTTCTCGGCAGTGTTCAGTAGGAGAGACTACTAGTCATGTGGGCAATTAGTTACAATGTGGCTGAGTGAATGAGAACCAGAACTGGGTGGGGAGTATGTGATGTGATGTGTGTGTGTGTGTGTGTGTGTGTGTGTGTGTGTGTGCCTGCATGTGTGCATACATGTGATATGCACGAGTGTGGGTTCACACTTGCTATGGCACACAGTGCCGGCCCTCACCTTCCCCCTTGGTTAAGCCCAGGCCCCCTCTCTGGTTATTCACCACTGCACACACCACACCAGCTAGCCCATGTGCTGATGGACTTTCTTGTCTCTGCCTCCTACCCCCCTGTAGGAACACGTGGGTTACACACATGCAGTATCCAGCCCGGCTCTGTATGTGGGTTCTGGGGACTTGAACACAACGCCTCACATTTGCACAGCGGACACTTGACCCACTGAGACACTGCCGCAGCATCTGAGAAACTGTCCATCAATGAATTTAATTTTAAATTTTCTCTGTGCAGCAGAGAAATGGTGAGCTTGGCAGTCTCACTCTGGAAAGACCGTCTGTCTGGACAGTAGACCTAAGGTGACATGGAAGTGTTGGAGATGAAGCAAGAACCCCTAGGGCATCAGCCTGGATGACCCGTTGTCGTGAATCTGAACAAACACATGGACAGATGTAGTCATGGATGGGCTAGCAAGAAAAGTTAGAGGTGGTGTCAGGGAGAACAGCTTGGCTGAGTTAGTCAGTCTTGACGGACTCTAGGGTAAGTGTCAGCTTCTCACTTGTGTGGTAGAATGATGCTGTCCATCAAACAGAAGGTCCAGAGTTTAACAACATCATTTTGACTTAACATCTTATTTTGAGGTATCTGTAAAATGGACCCATTCCAAAGTACACGTGTAGAAAAGTAGCAGACACTGGTGACATGGGTTTGGAAACCCCTCGAGCCCAGGTGGGTTCATGGCAGGCATGATTTTGCCCAAGACTTCCTGAGCAAGTAGCACAGAGAAGCATAGTCACAGAAGACACCAGTGTGGATGACTGGGAAGGACAGAGTACAAGACACCAAGAAAAGTAGGCGAGGCGAAGGTGTGCAGTCCCAGGGAGAAACCACCCCCAGGAGACAAGCCACTCTCCCTGAGGGGTGTCAACTGTGTCAACAATCAGTGACAGTTGAGTGGCCATGAACCTGAGATGGCATCTCCGTAAAACATGCTTTGTGGCATGGGGTTAGTGAAAGGTAAACAGAGCAGAGGCCATGGGGTCCTCAGTAAGTGTGAGGAAGAACGTGGATGATGCTGGGCCCTGAGGGTTAACTCTTGTCTCCGTGTGCCTGATGGCTGAGGGCAAAAGAGAAGATGAGCGTGAGCTAAGGGAGCACACGCTAGGACAGGCAGGAGGCACATTCACTTGCACACTGAATAACAGGAGCCTGGACCACAGGGACCTGAACACAGGACAGAGTAGAAAGATGTGGAGAAGGTGCTTTGGTTTCCCATAATACAAGAGCAAACAAAACATATAAAGGTTCAATTTTTTTAAATTGCATTTGAAAAATTATTATACATGCACAGCAGTTGAGTCTAATGCAGGATATAAGCTACTGCAAAGATTGTTATCAATACGTTTGCCATACAGGCCATTTGGGGTATGCGGGTTTAATTAAAGCATGTCTGGGACTTCTATCAGAACCTCTGATGTACCAGGGCCCGACTGAGAGAGCGAACACCAGCAGCCACCTCTGGGGTACTGAGAACCAGCCTCTTTGCTGAACTGACTCTGAGGTCAGAACTGATTCCTGGCCACAGCTTTGTAGGGGTCACACATGGAGGAGGTTACCAGAGATTAAGGCAAAGTCCACTTTGCCACAGCAACCTCCCACCCCATTTCTCCAACCCTCCTCCCAACACACACACACACACACACACACACA
>CABHPP010145026.1:0-24284 GCA_902168425.1 Peromyscus attwateri
TGTAGAGAGCCCATTGGCTGAATTACTTTGTTAATTGCTCTACGGTCTGTTACCATTCTCCATTTACCAGATTTCTTTTTAATAACAAATACAGGAGAATTCCAAGGGCTGGTTGATTCTTCAATATGCTGAGCATTTAACTGTTCTTCTACCAGCTCTTCTAAAGCCTGGAGTTTCTCTGTTGTTAAAGGCCATTGCTGAACCCATACAGGCTTGTCTGTTGACCATTTTAATGGTATAGCTGTTGGTGTTTTTGGAAGATTATCAGTTGTTGTGCCCTGTTTTTTTTTATAACATGGATGGCTGGTGACTGCTCATTAGAATAATATCTTCTAATATTTCTCTCAGAAACATGTACTAGTTTATGATTTGTTTCTGAGATTGGAGGAATGTTTATCTGAGTATTCCATTGTTATAACAAGTCTCAACCCCACAGGTTCATGGCTATGTTAGCCACATATGGTTTTAATTTTGCTCTCTGTCCTTCTGGACCTATACATTCTAACCATCTTGCACTCTGTTTCACTCGAGATAATGTCCCAATTCCTAACAGTTGAATGTTTACCTCTTGAAGAAGCCAAGTTGGATGCCAAAATTCTGGTGCAATTATGGTAATGTCCGCACCTGTGTCTACCAGACCATACAACAAAACACCATTTATTTTTATTGTTAGTTTTGGTCTTTGTTCATTAATAGAAGTTTGCCAAAAAATTTTCTTTATGTTTTTTCCTGAATTTTCTATTCTATCTGTTTCATCATCCTGACCAACATGATTTATTCCAATAGGAATTTGGTTATTTAGTTGCTTTGAGTAGGGGTTTCCTCTACAATTGCAGGAAAGGTTTGAACTGAATTTACTGTAGGGGCCTGCCTGAGGCCCCTCTGGGAGTTTCCCAAAGCCGGAGGCAAAGGATTACCCTGTCTGTCCCTTGTTGATCTATATTCCTTTGTCCAGTGTTTTCCCTTACCACACCTTCTGCATACTCCAGAATGAAGGGGCATTCTGTTGCCAGTGTTCCTTGAAGAAACATTATTTCTAGGAATGACCTGTTTACAGTCCCTTTTCAAATGGCCTTGCTTTCCACATCCAAAACATCTAACATTTCTCAAACCTTTTGAAATTGCTTCTCCTACCCACATATCATCATGGTCATAAGCCTCAACATTAACCGTGTCTCTAATCCAATCTTCCAAAGGTGCAGATCTTGCCTTTAACGGCCTGATTATTCTTTTGCATGCTGCATTTGCGTTCTCAAAGGCCAAAGATTCAATTATTATCTGACTAGCCTCTGAATTCGGGACCATTCTCTGTACTGCTGAAGTCAATCTTTGTAAGAAATCTGTGAAAGATTCTTTTGGGCCCTGTATAACCTTTGTAAATGACTCAGTTTTTTTCCTGGTTCCTCAACTCTGTCCCATGCATTCAAGGCTGCCGTTCGACATAGAATTAGGGTTTGGACATCATATAAACATTGTGTTTGTACTGAAGCATATTGGCCTTCTCCAATAAGCTGATCCTGGCAGACTTGTATTCCATTATCCCTCCATTGTTTTTCTATATTTTTAGCCTCATTACTGAACCACATTTTCCACTGAAGATTTTGTCCAGGTTCAAGAACAGCTTGTGCCAGATCCCGCCAGTCCTTTGGTAGAATCCTATTACAAGTTGACCAGGTGTTTAACATTTGTTTTACATATGGGGAATGCATGCCATAAGATGCTATTGCCTCCTTAAATCTTCATAAGTCTAACATTTCAATTGTAATCCAAATATTTTGTTCATTCTCTGTACCAGGTAGCTGTTGTATGGCTACCAGATAAATTAAGGGTGATTGTGTGAAAACAGGTTTTCTTTCTGTAACCTTATGATCCAATTTTGAAACAACTTCACTGTTAATTTCTTCTGTCTGAATTTGAATTTCTCTATAATTCATTTTTACAGGTTCAACAGGTTTTTCTAAGACTGTTATCCTGGCACTTAAATTGACTATCTTTTTAAATAGTAAAATGAGGATAAGAAAAGCAATAAACTGAATAATTCGATCAATATTAATCTTCTCATATAGTTGTTCCATTGTCAGAGTGCCTAAAATTTCAAACAAAGCCCAATTTTCTTCCAATGTACATATAAAGCCCATTTTTTTTAATGTAGAAAAAAATTCTCTTTTAAATAGATATTTTAATTGACTTACCAAGTCTGCGTAGAACAGTAGAAATCTGAGGGAATTTCAAAACAGCCACCTGGTGTTCGAGGTGTGAAGAGAGAGAGAGAGAGAGAGAGAGAGAGAGAGAGAGAGAGAGAGGGCAAAAAAGTGTAGCCGCTTGAGCCAAGTCAAGCCTTGGCTTTACAGGCAGGGGCCCTGTTCGGCAGGGCAGGCCTGAGTTGTTTGTTTGTAGCACTAGCTTTAAGCAAGTAGCAACAGCTGCGGGTCAGTCAGACCTGGGCCCGAGCTAGGGAGCCGGGCCACCCAGGCTGGAAACCGGCCCTGCCGCCAAGCCAAGCCAAGCCAAGCGGTTTTTAATGGATTCTTGTCACGTTGGGCGCCAAATGTAGATGTAACCAACCGTTTTATTAAATAAAAAACACAGAACCAATGCAAGGAAGAAAGCCAAGAGGTCAGAGCTAAGAGCTAAAACCTTACTCTTCCTCCTGTGGTGGTCCTACCTCTCTGAACCAGAGCTACTTCCTGTGTTAAAGTCTATATAGAGTTTCTGTTCTGCCTTCTCATTGGTTGTAAACCCAACCACATGACTGCCTCATCACGGCCTGTTTGTATAGACCTCCAGGTTTTCTATGATTGGTATTGAGATTAAAGGCATGTGTATCCAATACTGGCTGTATCCCTGAACACACAGAGACTTACCTAGCTCTGCCTACCAAGTGCTGTGATTACAAGCGTACACCACCACTGCCCTGCTTTCCTATGGCTTGCTAATAGCTCTGACCCCCAGGCAACTTTATTTATTAACAGACAAATAACATTTTAGTACAAAAGAAAGTATCACCATAGTTGTAGGACACAGAATCAATATACAAAGATCAGTACTCTTCATATAGACCAGTAAAGAACTCATAGAGAAAGAGATTAGGGAAACCATCCCATTTATAATAGCTTACAAAAATAAAGAACCTAGTAATAAACCCAATTAAGGAAGGGAAAACCTCTACAGCAAAAACTTCAAGACCTTGAAAAACAGAAACCAAAGAAGATACTAGGTAATGGGAAAATTTGCTGTGTTCCCAGCTTGGCAGACCCAATGTTGTAAAAATGGTTGTGTCACCAAAAGTAATCTATTGCTTCAATGTGATTTCCATCTAAATTCCAGTATCATTCTTCACATAACTAGTAAAAGTAATCTAAGAATTCATAGGGATCCACCAAAGTCCACACAACAGATGTCCAGTGCAATAATAAGGAGGAAGAATACAGCTGGAGGTATTTCAATACCTGATCTCAAATTACACTATCAAGATGTAGTAATGAAGGCAGTCCTAGATGGGCACAAAAACAGACAGGTAGACCAATGGAGCAGAATAGAGGGTCTGGAAATAAACCAATAAACTATGGCTGCCCGATGGTCGATGAAGATATCTAAAACATGCAGTGGAAAAAGACAGTCTATTCAAGAAATGGTGTTGGCTTGGCCTAACAGTGCTCCTCCAAGAGCCACAGATATCTGAAAACAACCGAAATACCAGGCATGAGAAACCCCCTTTCCAGTTGTGGTACAATATAGGCTATTGCTGTTGTCCTTGTTTGCCTCCAAAAGGTAGAGTCAATGCACTATTTCTGAAGATACCAGGCACTTTAGTAAAAGACCAGGAGGACCCAGACTGGATCTGACTTGAAAGTTCTGCCTCCCCCCACCCTCTCTATCCGAGAACTAGCTTTCATAGTACTGGAACTTGTTATGCAAGTTTCCACGGGAGGGAAGCAGCCAATATTGCTACCCAGCTGTAATACCTATGAATCACAACTAGGATGGCATGATAATCCTAAGGGTGCAATAGTGATTATCTTGGCAGTAACCAACAGCTCTCTAATTGGACTTAAGGCCAGCTCAACAGGAGGAAACTCATGCGTGTTCTACCTAGCCAACTACCCAGGGCTAGTGAGGTCAAGGACCGTAGAGGAGGCTTACCACTGCCATCTTACTAAGCCATTATAATTCCTGACAGTATTTGCAATATTTGTCCTTGTACCCACAGATAAATGGAGCTCTCACCTCTCATCAAAGAAACTTCTCTTTGCAGTAGATACTGTTACAGAGTCGCAACCTTGTTCTAGAACAATGATTGTGAGACACCCAGCCCCAGCTGATGCATCTCCAACACAACTCCCACACCTAAGGCTCAGGGAACATTGCAGAAGAGCAGGCAGATTCTTGTAAGAACCAGAGGTCCAGGGAGTCTGCTGTGAGATGTGTTTCCTAGAAATGACAGGGAGGTTTCACCCACAATACCTCAACAATATGGCTGCCTAAACAAAACCTGAAGAAGTAGAGCACCAATAGACATGCTAATATGGAGCCGGGAATCTCACAGGGCCCCACCCATAGCAAAGAACTCCAGGCAACTAAGGAAGTCCAGGACTGGGAGAAATCGTCTCTCCCAGTTGGTTATCTAATACCAAGTGGTCAGTCCTGAACTCGTGTGCATACAAGCAACACTGAATGAATGTATATACTGAGGCATGTGTGTGTGTGTGTGTGTGTGTGTGTGCATGTATAACAGTAACAGTTTTAAAAAAGGCCATGATTTTAAGAGGGAACAAGGCACAGGGAATATGGGAGAGGTTGGAGGGAAGAAGGGAAAGGGGGAAATGATGTGTTTTTATTAAAAAATATATAACATTTTTAATAATAAGAAATGGTGCTGACAAAATTGCATAGTCACCCACAGAAGAATAAAGTGAGATCCATATCTTTTACCTTGTACAAAAATCAATTCAGTGTGGAACAAAGACCATAATTTAAAACCCAAAACATTGAAACTACTGGAGGAAAACAGGGAATGGTGTAGGCAAGAACTTTCTAAACAGAACTCTTGCAGCACAGGAGCTAGCCTCCAGAACCAACAAACGGAGCTACACAAAATCAAAAAGGTTTTCCACAGCACAGGACCAAGTCCAGGTTCCAGAAGCCATATGATGACTCATGGCTGTCTCTAACTCTGGTTCCAGGAGATCCAGTGCCCTCTTCTGGCCTCCATGGGCATCAGGCACATGCAGGCAAAACACCTGTAGACATAAGATTTAAAAAAATTAAAAAGTCACTGGACAATTTAGGGGAAAGTGATATTTTAATTAAACAAGAGGAGAAAGTAAGTCCAGCTCCATCGTGTTTTGTGCCAAAAATCCAGAGAGGAGAAAGGTGTTTATAAGGCCCTGGCAAGAAACACACCACTGAGAGCTGACTAGGTGCACATAGAACGTGGATGCGGCTCAGCGCCACTCACACTCTGTCTTCCCCTGTGACTGCTTCTTTCTGATTTTCTCTTCTATTTGCTTCACTTTTGAGAACATCCTCTGCTTTGACAGTAAGGTTAGAAATGGCTTGCGTTTCCAGAACAGCAAGGAACTTTTTCTTTGACTGTTTGCTGGGAGAAAACAGGTAAAGATGTCAAACCTGTAAAACTTTGTGAATTTCAGAGTATATTTGTTCACATGACTAAGATCTTATAGGTTATGAAAAATGGTTTTCTTAAATGATGTATACTTATGTCAAATTTTCTGTTTAACTGTCTCACACCCCATTAAGCTACCTCTTAGTGAATTATGTATGTGTACAAGGTCAAAGCCAACTAGTGTAGACAACGTGACTTATAGTGTTTAGCCAAAGTATTGTTTGCTGAATCTATTCAAGATTATTCTAAAGCAGTATGATATCATTCTTTAGCATACCAACTTTCAGACAGCTTTAGTTTCAAATCTCAGTTCCACCACTTCTGAGTTGCATGATAAGAATCAAGTAATGAATCTCTTCAAACCTTGGCTCCCCTAATGCCATGTGGAGATATCAAAATCTACCCTTAAAGAATTAGATAGTAAACTGCTGGACGTGTTGGTGTGTGTCTACACTGCTGAAGCATGCATGGCACATGCTAATTTACTATTGCTATTACTATTACTATTCTTTTTTGTTTTGTTTTGTTTTGTTTTTTGAGACAGGGTTTCTCTGTGTAGTTTTGGTTCCTATCCTGGATCTTGCTCTGTAGATCAGGCTGGCCTCGAACTCACAGAGATCTGCCTGGCTCTGCCTCTGAGTGCTGGGATTAAAGGCGTGTGCCACCGCCACCCAGCTTCTATTACTATTCTTACTAATATTAGTGTTACCATTCCTAAACCAATATGTCTTTTCTCTTTTGTTTTGTAGATGCAGTCATCATGATTTCCTGCTGTGCTATTTCTTGGTCAACAGTTGATTATCAAGTGGCTTTAAGAAAATCATTGCCTGATAAAAATCTGCTCGGTGGACTCTGCCCCAAACTCACATATCTCTTTTATAAGTTGTTTACCTTGTTATCATGGGCGCTGAGTGTTGTGCTTCTGCTGTTTATGGACGTGAAGGTTGCTTTGTTTCTGTTGTTATTTCTTTGGATCATGGGTTTCATTTGGGCATTTATACAGCAAACACAGTTTTGTAATTCTCTAAGTATGGAATTCTTATATAGGATTGTTGTTGGATTCATCCTTGTGTTTACGTTTTTTAATATCAAGGGACAGAATACCAAGTGTCCAATGTCTTGCTATTATATTGTAAGGGTGCTAGGCACCCTGGGAATCTTGACTGTGTTCTGGGCTTTTCCTCTCTCTATTTTTAATTCAGACTATTTTATTCCTATTAGTGCTACCATAGTTCTTGCTCTTCTCCTTGGGATTATTTTTCTTACTGTTTATTATGGAATTTTTCACCCAAACAGAAATGCAGAAACACAGTACGATGAAACTGATAGAAACTCAGCACAGAGAGATTGTAGAATGAGATATTTTCTAATGCACTAAGTTATGAATTTATGAGAAATGTTTTATTTTGTTTAATCACCTAGTAAAGAAAATGTTATATGCATGTGTTGTTTCTTATTTTTGTCACCTTTGACTTGAAATGAGTTATGGTACATGGTAAATGAGAACATAATAATGTTTTATTATTTAAAATAATTTCTTTTTTATGCTGCTGTGAAAATTCATTGTTTACTGATTATTAGCTTTATAGATGCCTTTTTATTAGTCTATAAATAGTTATATATAACAATGGGCGTCATTATGGCATTTTCACAAATCACGTAATGCACTTCAGTCATGCTCACCCCTGATCCCTCTCTGTCCTGATGACCCCCTCTTCCCACCTAGCTTCCCTACTTTCATATCTTGGTTTAATTTAGTTTTTTTCTTTTTTTTTTTAATGACCCAGTGAGTTTCATTGTGGTTGTTTACAGGAACACCGTCACTTTATTCCTCTTTCTTCTCATCAGCCATTAACTGACTAAATCCTTACTGAGGGGTGGGCCTCTCAATTCCCTCCTCCCCCCACGACAGAGTGTTGATGGACTCAGTTTCCTGTAGATATTACAGCTACTATGAGTTTCAGGTTGTAACAGTCATGTCAGACTAAAAAGGCTGTTCTACACCACTGCCTCCTTCCTCCAGCTCTCACAAGCCGCTTTATAATTTTTGCATGGTCATTCTGATAGCCCAGGTCACTCTGGGATCAGTCTCCATTTGCTGCTTTTTACCTTGGGTCTGGGACACATTTTTGTTTCATTGTGCATCTACTAATTTTGAATTGTGTCTTGGCTTTATGAATAATCTTCATCAGACCCTTTTTTATTTTGAACATCTTAATTACGTTTATTTGTCTTATGTGTGTGGAGGTGGGACATGTGGGTGGGATTGGAGGATAACTTTTAGAGACCGGCTCTCTCCCTCATCATGTGGGTCCAGGGGATTGAACTTGGGCAGTCAGGCTTGGTAGCAAGCATTTCTATCTGCTGAGCCATTTTGGCTGCCTCATTTCTCAGGGTAGTTTTATTTTCCTTTTGACAGTCAGCTTACTTGAATTTTAAATTTTGAACATTAAGTAATGTTTATCTTTAGGTGGGCTCCATGGAGTATATCCTTCACATTCAGAATTCAGAACTAGCACAGTTAGTATATGGAGTGATTTCTCCTCTGTGTTGGTTTTCCAAGATTTTCCTCCCCCTTTGGAGCATCTGGGGTCACAGCACATTCTGTCACTTGGGCCTTAAAGTCACCAAGACTGTAGAAGTTCTGGCAGTTTTTTTTTTTTTTTAAGATTTCTATTTGTGATTGTAATTTTTGTGTGTGTGGTATGTCTTGTGTATGCATGCTGTATTGTGTGTGTATGTACTTCTTAGTGTAAGGGTGTGCACATTTGTGTGGAGGCAGAGGTCCCTTTGGGGAAACTTTCCTTGGCCACTTTGGTCTGTCATTGACCTCGGAGCTCACTGATGTGACCATTCTGGGTGGCCAGTGAGCTTTCTGGATCTGCCTGCCTCTGCACAGCCCCAGCTGCATTTACAAGGGTGTGTCTTCATTCCTAGTTTGCATAGACTCCAGGAATCTACACTCACTTCCTCAGGCTTCAGCAGCACGCCTTTTCCACCTGAGCCGTCTCCCCAGCTCTGTCTGGAGGTGCTGTGCTGCTTCTTATCTTAAAAGTCCATCTTTTTCTGTGGGTGGTTTTGTTTGTCTTTCAAGCACTCTGAGGTATTTTCTGTAGAGTTCATAGTGGTTATGAGGGGTACAGTGGCTATAATTGCATTTCAATTCATTTTTAACATTTTCAATATTTTTCTGTAATATGTGCCAATCTTACTACAACATTACCTTAATGAAACATCTTATTTAAACTGTTCTTAGTTAGCAATGATTTCTCTTATGCCTGCTTATTTACTCCTCAAAAAGACTTGACAACATAGAAAACTGGAAAACCTGTTAGGCTGCTGGTCAGATACTAGCAGATTCAAGGGCACTTAGGGTAGAGTCCTCCTCACAGTCAGTAGCTTGGAAAGCCAGGTCCTGAGACTGCAGAAGAATGGAGGCTGAGTCAGACCCCTGGCCCTGGATGAGACGCAGCATTCTAGACTGTCCAAAAGATCATGACAGTACCACCTGTCTGGAGGCTTTCAATAATGAACAAAGACACACCATTGTCCTCCATCCCTTAAGAATCAATCTCAAGTGGGATTTTAAACTGCCTGGGCAGGAAAACCACCCCCTTGGAAGTTATCTGTTGTAGAAACTCCGAGAAATAGCATAAAGCTCACCTCAAATGGAGGTTGGCACAATGGTCTTTTTGACCCCTGGCCGTTCTCACCCCTTGGGAATGTTGCTCATGCAGTGGTTCCTTTGCCCTTTGCCAACTCTCGACCTTGAGGGTACCTCACTTTACTCTGCAATAAACTCTGCCTGTCTTCTCCACTCTGTTCTGTTTGCTCTGAATTCTTTCTGTGGTGATCACGAAAAAACCGAGGAGAGGGTTGGGTGAGGTACTGGTAACAACAGTTTCATACAGGTAACTTGTTGGGAGTCTCAGATTTTTCACCTCAGGCACGGTTACTTCCTATGGTATCATGCAGTCGTTAGCTGATGAATCAGTTAAGGTTACTGTGAGAAGCCTAGAGCTGACACTGTTATGCATGCTTTTAAAATTTTTAAAGTGTTTATTTGCCCATAATATGATTTAACACATTTCTGCCCAGGTGATGTTCAGATAGAGCTGGGATGGTGTCGCTGGGAGTATGAACAAAACAATTAGCCAGATATTTAAGTAAGTGGCTGGATCCTAGTTAGATGTTTTGCCGAGTTTGCTCACTCTAAAGATGAATTTTTAATATCTAGTGAATTTTAATATCAAATATATTTCTTATTATCTATTTATCCCGTTTCCTATATCATTCACTTATAGCTTATAGAACTTTAAATCTCTTTTAAGTTTTTAAAGTATTAACTTTTAATCTTTTTCTTGGTAACTCTGTATGCATAAAAGGCTTTTTGAAATTTAGGAAAATAGGGGCTAGCGAGATGGCGCATCCAGTTGGAAACACCTGCACGTGCACACACACACACACACACACACACACACACACACACACACACTGCAATACAGTTTTAAAAAATATAAAAGGAGAATTATGAACAATAGCTTTACTAAAGGACATCCAAACATGCATAAATCTTTCATGTCAACTACTAAGTCTTTGCCGTCGACTTCAAATACGGATGCATTCCTCTTAGAATGGTGCCTTTTGACCTTTAGCTTGTGTCAGAATTACCTGGGCAGTCACTGAAACAGACTGACTGTGTCTCTGTCAGAGAGCAAGGTGAGACTTGAACATTTATTTATGTCTGAAGTTCCCAGGCACTGCTGATGCCACTCTCCCATCCGACCTGAGACCTGAGTTCTGAGCTCTTAAGAACTACTTCCAAAGTAACCGCTAGAGGGCGATGGAAGCCCGGACAAATGGGATGCACTGCTCTTCTTCAGTTATTCGACCTGCTAGTGATGACCACAGGCCAGGCGAATGTTAAAAGCACGAGTCAGTTTCCTACATTATTGCTTACCCCCAACTGTACTGTAGGGCAAAGTTTGTTCTGTGACTGCGGGAGTCTGTGGAGTACACTGCATCTCCTAATCTGATTAATGACTATTTAATACTCACAATACGGTCAAACATGGACTTTTTGTGGGTAGAATTTTGCACACATACCAAGAAGTCTTGAAGGGTTAACAGGAACTATTCGTGGTTTCCAATGATACTTCATTCTGATATCAGATCTATTTTATCAAGAAGAAAATTCCATACATATTGTGTGGTATCTATTCTTTTAAGAGATGTGCTTTTGAGTTTGTGAAAGTAAAGCTGAAACATGTTTTAAAATATTGAATTTTATGTATAAGAAACCTAAGTGGACAGAGGGTAAGTATCACAGAATATAGTGAGTTTGCAATTCCTTTCATATATATATATATATATATATATATATATATATATATATATATATAATTGTTGGCTGTGTTAATTGGATGGACATTTTTTTAATTTTATTTTACAATACCATTCAGTTCCACATATCAGCCACGGATTCCCTTGTTCTCTCCCCTCCCGTCCCCCTCCCCTTCCCCCCAGCCCACCCTCCATTCCCACCTCCTCCAGGGCAAAGACTCCCCCGAGGACTGAGATCAACCTGGTAGACTCAGTCCAGGCAGGTCCAGTCCCCTCCTCTCAGGCCGAGGCAAGCGACCCTGCATAAGCCCCAGGTTTCAAACAGCCAACTCATGCAATGAGCACAGGACCCGGTCCCACTGCCTGGATGCCTCCCAAACAGTTCAAGCCAATCAACTGTCTCACCCATTCAGAGGGCCTGATCCAGTTGGGGGCCCCTCAGCCATTGGTTCATAGTTCATGTGTTTCCATTCATTTGGCTATTTGTCCCTGTGCTTTATCCAACCCTGGTCTCAACAATTCTCGATCATATAGACCCTCCTCTTTCTCGCCAATTGGACTCCCGGAATTCTGCCCAGGGCCTAGCCGTGGATCTCTGCTTCCAGATCCCTCAGTCATTGGATGGGGTTTCTAGCACGACAATTAGGGTGTTTGGCCATCCCGTCACCAGAGTGGGTCAGTTCGGGCTGTCTCTTGACCATTGCCAGCAGTCCACTATGGGGGTATCCTTGTGGATTCTGTGGGCCTCACTAGCACGTTGCCTCTTCCTATTCTCTTGTGGTCCTCATTCATCATGGTCTCCTATTCCTTGTTCTCCCTCTCTCTTGTTGCTCCATCTGGGGTCTCCCGCTCCCCCAAGCTCTCTTTCCCTCGACCCTCGCCCTTCATTTCCCCCACTTATGACCAGGCTGTTCATGAAGATCTCATCCATTTCTCTGTCATTGGGTGATCCCCGTGTCTTTCTTGGGGTCCTGTTTTCCAGGTAGCCTCCCTGGTGATGTGAGTAGCAGTCCAGTCTGGATGGACATTTGACCCATGTTGTCCACAGGTATAGCCCAGTAAACCCTGAGATAAGGGGGATTCAGAAGACGGCGATGACACTCGGATTCTGTAAAAGATGGAAACCCTTCACTTAGAATGGCTTGGGTACTGACTGCACTTACACCGCCTGTCGCTCCTCACGCCGCAGCACCCTAGTTTTAGGTTTTCCAGCTTGTTCCAGTTCTTATCCAGCACTTGTCCACATCAGCTTCCAAAATTGATCTGGGATTCTTCTGTGTGACTGACTGCAGGTCCAGACTCACGATACACTCTCTCTCCTTTGGGAGGGGAGCGCTCGGCTCCTCTCTGCTTGATGCTTAACTTCCTGGTTTGCACCTCATCCATGATACCTGTCTTGGCCAGAGATTCCTGTGGCCACTGTGCTGCTGGGATGCTGTTCTTTGCTGCCCTGCTTGGATACCATCCATTGCTGACTCTCACTCAGTAAGCTTCCAGGCCAGACAATTTTATCCAGTGGGAACACCAAGGAGGAATGAGCTGGCTATTTTATGAGTGAAACTAACTTTTCCAAACACAGTCTGGTGGTGTGGGAAATAAGTGTCTTCTTAACAATGTCATAATGTCAGCAAGCAGTCTAGTCTTAGTAGGGCAAATGTGATAACTACAGGCAACTAAGGAATGCTGAAGTGGGAGAAATAGTCTTCCCCGGGGAAGAGCACACCAACTAGTTATCCAATACCAAATGGTCAGTCCACTTAAAGTGATACAGACTGCTAGTTGAACGCTTCCCAGGCTGTTGGTCAACCCAGCTTTTGGAGCAGTCAGCAGTAAATGCAAAGCTGCATTGCCCGGCAATCGGGGTGGCACCATTACACTGGAGATGCAGAGATGTTCCTTTGCACAGGCCTCTTCCGGGACCCAGAGGCAGAGTTGGGCAGCATTGTGTTTCCATGTTATGTCTTTCTGTAACATGTCCTAGCCTAAGGCATTTTAGCTCAAAGGTTTAGTGAATGCTGACTTTCTACCCTGTTCACTACTGTGTCAAGTGGCTTGGGGGAACCAGGAGTTTTGAGAAGCATTATTTAAAGGGGGATACTGTGTGGATACACTTAACTGGGGGCAAACTTCAAAACATTCATGTAATTTTCAGACATGTCTGTATGGCGTTAAGTCCATGCAAGCCCCTTCACTGAAGGAGAAGCAAGTAGGTGCTCTCTGAGACCCACAAAGCCAGCTGGTCTGTGTCAGGAGATGGCAGCAGAGGGAGCAGCAGGGCAGGAGAATGTCCTCAGCCTCCAAGCTACTTTCCTCTCCTCTCCTCTCCTCTCCTCTCCTCTCCTCTCCTCTTTCTCCCCTCCCTTCCTCTCCTCTCCTCTCTTCTCCTCTCCTTTCCTTTTTCTCCCCTCCCCTCCCCTCCTCCCCTTCCCCTCCCCCTCCCTCCCTCCCTCCCTCCCTCCCCCCCTCCCTTCCTTCCTATTTGATACAGTTTTACTAGGATTGCTTACAGGAGCACGGGTGAGGGTTTGTGTACAGGAGTATGGTCATCTGAGCGATGGCTACACCATTGAAGACAATGTTGCTCCTTTCCCAGTCCCCAGTCAACCGTAACTGCATACAAATCCTCAGGGGAGGAACACCCCCGAGGCCCTTCCCATTACATGATAGGAAGTTGGCAGACCCCATCTTGTGCAGTTAATCACAGCTACCATGAGCTCAAGAGTGCAACAGCTTTGTTACGACTGAAGTCAGCTTGAACACCAATTTCCACACTTCCTCTGGCTCTAGATTTTTTTCTCCTTTTTCCTTGATGTTCCCTAAACCTTGGAGGGGATAATATAGATTTCCCATTTATGGCTGAGCATTCAATAGTCATGTATTATCACTACTTTGACCAGGTTGAAATCCAACAGAAGTGTCAATTGCCTGTATTGTTTGGGAGCCCCAGGGACCTTTCTCACAGCTATGGTGGTAGCCTACCCATGACACATGAGATTTTCATTTAATAGTCTACGACTTCTGGAAACAGGTTCATCTACCAATGCAGGGTACCTCCATTCCAACTATTGGAGAACCTCTGTATGAATCCAAAACCACAACTTCAGTTCTTAGAGTTGGGTAGTCACAGTAGTAGCAATAATAATGATAATTGTCATTACTGCTGTGAAAAGTTTGTGAGGTACTATATGCAACAATATTTTGAGAATTGTTAATAGTCCCCCAGATTTTCTATTTTTGAAATTTCTCCTCTAGTATACAGGATTTTTTAGCATGATTTTATGCTATTATTATATACTTATAAAACTATGTAAGTATGAAGTAACAATAGTCATATGAAAAGTTGTAAATCCAATGACAAGTTTAATCCTTTTGAATAAACATATTAGCTTTTCATTAGAATGTTGTATGCTGCATATTATTCCTGACATGTAGAAAATGTAGTATACAGATTTTTTTTTGTTTTTTTAGAAGGTCTCTCTGTGTAGACCAGGCTGACCTTCGACTCACAGAGAGCTGCCTGCCTCTGCCTTCCGAATGCTGAGATTAAAAGCGTGTGCCGTCATGCCTGGCCTACAGAGGCTCTTAATATAACCAGTTCATGAAAACGAGATAATGCAGGAAGATTAGTTGGCAAGTTAGTTTCTGGCATTTGAAGTATTTGAGAATGTTTGTGGTGTAGGTATGCATGCATACACTTAGATGACTAGTAGATTTCATTCAATGTATATTGATACAAATTATTTTCTTACTTTTTTTTCTAGATCATAGGTTTCTGGAGTTATGTTTGCTCTAAGATTAATCACGGGGAAATGCTCACCTAGAAAAGTCCAACTTACATTTTATTTTGTGTCTGATTGTGTGCTCATAAACTTGAGTATAGACCACTTGAATAAGGGATTATAATTCCATGTCCCTCAGACAACTTTGTATAGTGTCTACAAGGTTTTCTGTTAGTAGTCGAATTTGGTTACTCGTTTTGAATCCCAAGAAAAGCGAATATAGGTTCAGTTAGTAAAGTACTTACGTAGCACACACAAAGCCCTGACTTCAACATTCGACACCACATAAACAGGTGTGCTGATATTTGCCTGTGATCCAGAACTCAAAAGTGGAGAAATGAGGATCAGAAGTTCGAGATCATCCTCGAATACCTGGTGAATTCAGAGCAAGCCCAGACTACATGAAACTCTCAAGAAATTTTAATACAGTATATTTCATTTCACAGGAAAATCATCTACTTTCTTTTGGTATCCTAGCTTGGTTTGGGGGTTGCTGAGATAAAACACTGACTGAACACAACTTGGAGGAAGGAAGGGATTACTTAATTTACAGTTTTTAGTCCTTCACTGAGGGAAGCCAAAGCAGGAACTCAAAGCAGGAGCTTGAAGCAGAGACCTCAGAAGAAGACGGCTCACTGACTTTCTTCTCTGTCTTGTGTTTAGCCAGTATTCGTATGCAACAAAGATTATTTGTCTAGGGATGGCACTGCCCACAGTGGGCTGGGTCCTCTTGCATCAATCAACAATCCAGAAAATGCTCCACAGACATTCCCACAGGCTAATCTGACGGAGGCAGTTCCTCAGTTGAGATTCGCCTCTTCCCAGGGAAGTCGAGGTTTGTGTCAAGTGACAGCAATTATGACGGGGGATAACAATGAATCAGTCTATCAGTACATCTTCCCGAGGGCTGGCTAGTGTTCAATACAGTGCTAGGATGCTTGAATAAATGCTGGGTGCTTAATTAAAAGGCCGCTACTCCAGAGAATGATTTGTGTTTCCTCATGGCTGGTAGGTAAAAACTAGTTGTTTTACGAATTGTAGATGACATAACATTTTGGCATTCTTTAAGGATATGAAAATGGCTAATGTAGTCTGCTCTTTTCCAAAAATAGCTCTATCAGTATGTAAGTCCTGTGCTACACAGTTCATCTGTTTCGAATTCTTGGCCTTGACCTTTTCTGAACTCCAGCCATCTCTGCAGTTAATCCTAGAACAATTTTGCCTCCTCAGAAAGAAACCCTTACCATTAACTATCACTTCTGTGATAATTAATTAGGTTAATTTTACATGCCAGCATAGCCTAGACCATCAGGTACAGATACATGATCAAGCATTATTATTATTTTTATGAATATTTTTGGATGATGTTACCACTTAATTAATGAACTTGAAGCATATCATCTCCCTTCTCTTAATGTGGTGGGGCCACATCTAATCAACTGAGGGTTTGGATAGACAGACTGTTGATCTCTGCTAGACAAGGAAAAAACTCTGGCCTTTGGATTTGAGCTGCAGCCTTGGCTCATTCTGTGTTTCTAGTCTACTGGCCTACACTGGAGATTTTGGATTTGTCAGCCTCCAAAATCCATGTAATAGTTAATTTTAGGTGACAACAAGAATGGATTTTCAGATAGCTGGTGCTATTGTTTGAGTGTGAAATGACCCCCACAGGTTCATGGATCTGAATACTTGGTTTCCAGCTGGTGGGACCATTTTGGGAATTTGCAGAACCGTTGGGACTGTGGCTTAGCTAGCAGAAGTGAGTTGCTAGGAGCAGACCTTGCAGGTTATATCTACTTCTGGTGCTGGCCTGAGCTCTTTTTCCTAATTTGCCAATATGTAAATAGGTGGTACCGCAAGCTCCTGTCACAGGGAACCAAGCCACTCTATGGCCATGCCTCACTGCCCTGATGGACTGCACTACCTGAAACTAAGTGCCACTATACATTTTTTTCCCAAGTTACTTCTGTTGGCGGTTGTCACAGTGATGAAAAAAGACAACTTGCATTGTTCTAGGAGTATTTGTGAGGCAGAAGAGAAAGGCATTTGAATCTGTGGACTGAGCAAGGAGAATTTGCTCTTACCCCATGTGGGCAGGGTTGGTGACATCTACCAGCTGATACCATAGAAAGAACAAAGCAATAGTGGAGAGCTGAACTGCTCTCTTCTAGAGCAGAATTTAGTCTCTTTCTGCCCCTAGACATCACAACTCCAGGTTCCTATGGGGCTGTATCATGGTTATTGCTTACTGTTTTCATTTAGCTTTACACTGTGTGTGTGTGTGTGTGTGTGTGTGTGTGTGTGAACAAGTACAGCAAAAAGAAATAAAATGTGACCCATTATGTGGATCTTGAGCTCTGGCCATTAGGCTTGATGACAAATGCCACCGGCTCTTATATGCTGTGGTGGTTTGAAAGAAAATGGCCCCCAAAGGGAACGGCACTATTAGGAGGTGTGGCCTTGTTGGAATAGGTGTGGTCTTGTGTGAGGAAGTGTGTTACTGTGGATGTCTCATATATGTAGTTGGAATTTTCTCCAGTACCGCTCAGGCCACAGCCGCTCAACCCAAGTAAACACACAGAGACTTATATTACTTATAAACTGTATGGCTGTGGCAGGCTTCTTGTTATCTAGTTCTTATATCTTAAATTAACCCATTTCTATTAATTTATAAGTTGCCACATGGCTTGTGGCTTAACGGTACTTTACATTTTACTTCTCATGGCGACGGCAGCCAGCTGCGTCTCCTGACTCAGCCTTCCACTTCCCAGAATTCTCCTCTCTGCTTGTCCCACCTATACTATAGGCCTGGATACTGGCTAATCAGCATTTTTTTTTTTTAGGCAGTCAATCAGAGCAACACATTCACAGCATACAGAAAGACATCTCCAGCACATATATGCTCAAGATACTGCCCAGTGTTTTAGTCCACTTTCTGTTGCCTGCAAGATGTAAAACTCTTAGCCACCTCTCCAGCACTACATCTGCCTCCATGCCACCATGTCCTACCATAATGATAATGGACTGAGCCTTTGCAACTGTAAACCGCCACCTCAATTAAATGCTTTCCTTTACAAGAGTGGCCATGGTGTCTCCTCACAGCAGGAGAAACCCTCACTAAGACACGTGCATATTAACACACTTAGTACTTTGCCACATTTCTGTTCAGTTTTCTCCAGGTTCTCTGACTTGTGTAGTCCCTACCAGCTTATCTTCAACTCACTAATTCTTTCTTCTTCAGTCCCAGTGCACTGTGCAGACTATCTAGCAGCTTAAAAACTGTAGTCATTGCCCTGTATGACTCTAGGATTTCAATTTATTCTTTTTGTGTAATTTCCATCTCTTTATTTGTAGTCTTTATGTGATACAATACTGGAAATATACATTTATTTCCTTTATACATCATGCTTTCATTTATTTCTACAAATATATATTATGAGGCTTGTTACAGGGTGTTCACCAGAGAAAACTCCTTGGACACTGATTTAAGCCCATAGAAAGTCTTTTTTAGCTGGCTGGTGACTATGCTGGGTGTTCAGAATCCCAGTGTAGCCCCAAACCTTTCTCATGGCAAGCTTCTAAGCACAAAGATCATGTTTTGAGTTGGTATACTTCAGTTAACAAGAACAGTTAGCCAGAAGTGGAACTACAGAAGCCCAAAGGCAAGGTTAGTACATTTAGAGACTTTCCCAGAACTATGTGCTTCGATGGATTAGGTCTTTTTGCTTTGCCTGGGTGTGCTGTCTGCTAGAGTCTGAGTGTTACAGTCTGAAGGGCACTTTCATCATGGAGTTGTGCCAAGGTCTGGGGCCCTATTACAACTGTGTCATTGTTTTTATCAACTTGCCAACAAACCTGGATACATCTGGGAAAAGGGAATCTCAACTCATGAACTGGTTTTATCAGATTGGCCTGTGGGCATGTGTGTGTGGGCATTTTCTCTATTGCTAATTGATGTGGGAGGGCCCAGCCCACCGTGGGTGATGCAGTGGGCTTGGGCTAAGTGAGAAAGGTGGCCAAGCTAGCCAGCAGGAGTGAGCAGTAGGCAGCTTCCGTCCACTGTTTCTGCCTTAGTTCCTGTCTCTGGGTCCCTGCCTTGGCTTCCCTTTGTGATAGACTGTTATTTGGAAGTATAAATCACTTTTGGTTGGTGTGCTAACACAGCTAGAGAAGTTAGCTAGAACAGATGGCTACTTATAAATTTTCCTTCTCATAATGGAAATTAGGTTGCCTTTACAAGCAATATCTACTTTTTTTCTGGAACTGTGTGTATCTTGTAACTTTCTGTTGGTGGGTAATATAGTATAGATAACGGGGGCAATGGTCCCCTACTCTGGGTATGGTACTGCTCTTTGCTTATTTGTTTAGTGATTGGCTCTCCCCATCCTTCTTGGCAGCTTCTTCCTCCACAGTGTTAAGCTTCTGCCTTTGCTCCTCTTGAGACACAGTTTAGAATGACAATCAGCGTTGGTACTCTGGCTTCCGCTCTTCCCTAACCACATCCGCTGTGGGACTCCATCAATTGCTGGCCCATTTGTCTGCTCTGGAACATAAATCCCTATATACTAATCCATTCAAACTGTGACGTTTTGGGAACAATAATTTCTGTAGTCAGTACTTGACTGAACCCACTACACAAGGGGTCACCTTCCCATCTATCTTATTTCTCAGTTTTCTCCTTCAAAACTAGCCAGCCAGTTTAGACTTCTTAATTAGATTCTCCAATCTCCTAATCTCTTTCCCTTAACTCCACAGTCTCCCTTTCTCTCCTGTCTTCTCCTTTCCTTTCTTCCAGTACCGGAGATTGAACCCAGTGTGGTAATATATTGTGTATCCTAACAAAATTTGCCTGAAGATCGGAGAACAGAACAAGCCACTAGATTAAACATAGAGGCCAGGCAGTGGTGGCACACACCTTTAATACCAGCACTGGGAAGCACACAAGCCTTTAATCCCAGGAAGTGACGGCTGGGCAGAGAAAGGTATATAAAGCATGAGGAGACAGGAACTAAAGGCTTTTCGGCAGAAGCGTCCCTTTCAGCTAGAGGCTTTTCAGCTGGAGCCTTTCGGGTGAGGACTCAGAGGATGTCAGTCAGGAGATTCCTGGAGCTGGTGAGGTGAGACATGGCATTGGCTTGTTCCTTTGTCTTTCTGATCTCTCAGCATTAACCCCAATATCTAGTTCTGGGTTTTTTATTATAAGACCATTAGAAAGACCATTTAGCAATTCGAGCAGCAACCCAGGGCTTCATTCCTGATTGTTTCTCACATAAACTCCAGTTTGTTGATTTTTTCTCTCCAGCGTTTTTGTTTTCATGTGTATATATGTGAGTACAGATCGCCTGTAGCTGGAGTCCTTTGATGTGGGTGCTGGGAACAGGACTGGGGTCCTCTGGAAGAGGAGCAAGCCATCTTATCCACAAAGCTACCACTCCAGCCCTGCTCTACTGTTTGACAGGACTAGTACGTTAAACTTTTCCTTATGAAGGAGTGGCATTCTGAATGAAGTTACATCCTTGGAAGTGGTTAGGAACCAATTGTCCTTATCGCCTGCTTTGAGAGCTGAGGACCATTATGAGCCTCCTTCCCTGGAGAAGATGTATGGAGTGGCTAGAGTGGGCAGGGCACAGTCCGAGGTCATTTGGACTTGCGTGTCTTTGGGGCCCCATATTATTGTTATACTCTGTTGTGGACCATGGCCTGGTTCCATGCTTAGGGGTTGAGCAGAAGAAGGAAGCTTCACCTCTTGGCCTCACTTGTCTAGATCAGACTCAGCAACAGCCAGACAGAAGCAAGAGAAGAAGTATTTGTTCCTCCTGGGAAGAACCCCCATGTTGGAAGCTTGGGGAAGATGGAGTCCTGTAGCTTTTTTTTTTTTTTTGGTTTTTCGAGACAGGGTTTCTCTGTGTAGCTTTGCGCCTTTCCTGGAACTCAATTGGTAGCCCAGGCTGGCCTTGAACTCACAGAGATCCACCTAGCTCTGCCTCCCGAGTGCTGGGATTAAAAGTGTGCGCCACCACCGCCCGGTGAGTCCTGTAGCTTTTATTGACTGTGACTGTCTGTGAGTTGGCGACTCTGAGGTGGGAGTTCAGAGGGTGGTCTTTGCCCTCCGTGAAGTTTTGTACATTTTGGAGGTAGATTTTCTTCATTTGCTGTTTGCATGTAAAGCCATGTTTTTGAAGCTTCTCATGCTTGCTTTTAAAAGACTTCACCAGTGTCGTTGGAGAAGTAGTGTTAGAAATGAAAGCAGCAGGTTCAGGGAAGGAGCTGACTTGAAATCACCCACTTAGAAATGAGCTTTACTTGGAGAGAGAGAGCCTCATGTCTACCAGAGCCATGATTAGGCCTTGAGTGGAAAACATTACAGGCTTTATGAAAACATTGTAAAATACAGTTTTAAGTAGAGGATAAAGGACTGAGTCACCATGGGCAGCATGAGGCAGGAGAGAAGGAGGCTTCCAGGAAAAAATTCCTGAACAAAGGGGGTGTTATGGCTTTTATTGTTCTTGGTGGAATGATGGGAAATTTTATACTACATCATTCAGTGGAACCTACATGTCAAGGAGCCATTGAACTCTTGCAACCTTAAAGGGGCAGATCTGCAAAGCTGTAGTAGCATGGGATGTATTGTCTTCTTCTTCTTCTTCTTCTTCTTCTTCTTCTTCTTCTTCTTCTTCTTCAAAATTTTAAAGAATTTTTATTGAATTAAAGCACAACATTTTAAAAAAAATATTGTTTTCTGTATTTTTTCCCCAACATAATAAATATCCCTATTGAGTATTTGGTTACTTCATACACTGCACCCCAAACACATTCACTTCCCATTACTGGAATTGAATCAAAGACTCAGACATAAATTCACACAACTATGGACAGACATCTGATTTTTGACAAGCCAGAAATATACAATGGAAAAAAGAAAGTATCTTCAACAAATAGTGCTGGCATAACTGGATGTCTGCATGTAGAAGAATGCAAAGAGATCCATATCTACCACCCTACACAAAACTCAAGTCCAAGTGGATCAAAGACCTCAACACAAAACCAGATATACTGCACCTGATAGAAGAGAAAGTAGGAAATAGCCTTGAATGCATTGGCACAGGAGACAACTTCCTGAACAGAACACCAACAGTGCAGACACTAAGGTCAACAATTAATAACTAGGACCTCCTGAAACTGAAAATCATCTGTAAGGCAAAGGACACCATCAACAGGACAAAACGGCAGCCTAAAGAATGGGAAAAGATCTTCACTAACCCCACATCTGACAGAGGGCTGATCTCCAAAATATATAAAGAACTCAAGAAACTAGACATCAACAAACCAAATAATCCAATTAAAAATGGGGTACAGATCTGAACAGAGAATTTTCAATAGAGGAATCTCACATGGTTGAGAACCACTTAAAGAAATGTTCAACATCCTTAGCCATCAGGGAAATGCAAATGAAAATGATTCTGAGATTCTATCCTACACGTATCAGAATGGCTAAGATCAAAATCACAAGTGATAGCTCATGCTGGACAGGATGTGGATCAAAAGGAACGTTCCTCCATTGCTGGTGGAAATGCAAACTTGTACAGCCACTGTGGAAATCAAATATGGCAGTTTCTCCAAAAATTGGCAATTGATTTACCTCAAGCCCCAGCTATACCACTCCTGGGCATATACCCAAAGGATTCTCCATCACACCTGCTCAACTATGTTCATGGCAGCTTTATTCATAATAGCCAGAAAACAGAAGCAGCCTAGATGTCCCTCAACCCAAGAGTGGTTAAAAAATGTGATACATATACACAATGGAGTATTGGGAGAGATGACTGGATTTAGGGGACATTTCAGGGGCAAGATAGAAACCTAATGCAATGGAAACTCCTAGGAATCCAAGATGATGACTCTAGTGAAGACCTCCTAGAAATGGGGGATGTGAAATCTGAACTGGACATCTTATGTAATAAGACTGGTGTCTAGCATAATCACTATCAGAGAGGCTTCATCCAGCAACTGATGGGAGCAGATGCAGAGACCCACAGCAAATCTTCAGGTGGAGCTTGGGGAATCCTGCAGAAAAAGGTGAGGAAGGATTATAGGAGCCAGAGTGGTCAAGACACCACACAAAAACAACCCACAGAATCAACTAACTAGAGTGTATAGGGGCTCACAGAGACTGAACTGACAACCAGAGAGCTTGTATGGGTCTGGCCTACGTCCTCTCCATATATGTTATGGTTGTGTAGCTTGGGGTTACTATGATATTACTAACAGTGGGAGAGGGACTGTCTCTGACTCTTTTGCTTGTTTTGGGGACCCTTTTCCTCCTACTGGGTTGCCTTGTTCAACCTTAATATGAGCCAACACCTCCTGGCTCTTTACCTCAATTTTTTTTTTGAGACAAGGTTTCTCTGTGTAACTTTGGAGCCTGTCCTGGCTCTCACTCTTTAGAGCAGGCTGGCATTGAACTCACAGAGATCCTCCTGGCTCTGCCTTCCAAGTGCTGGGATTAAAGGTGTGTGCCACTGCCTCCCGACCTCTTTATCACAATTTTTAAGAATCCTTTTTGATAACTTCCTGTCTGGATTGTTTTTCCTTCCTTCCTTCCTTCCTTCCTTCCTTCCTTCCTTCCTTCCTTCCTTCCTCCCTCCCTCCCTCCCTCCCTCCCTTCCTTCCTTCCTTCCTTCCTTCCTTTCTTTTTTTCAGACGAGGGTGACACAGAAGCCTTCAATGTCTCTCATTCTCAGTTATGAGTCTGCAGTCATCAACACCACTGCACACTGCAAAAGAAGCTTCTCTGCTCATAGCAGCTGGCAGCAGCATGGATCATAGACACCAACATGTATTCAGGGAGGGCAACCTGGACTATGGACACCAACATAACCCTGGCAGCAGCACAGACCATAGATGTCAACATAGCCTCAGGGGGGCAGCCCAGACCACAGACATCCACATGACCTCCAGAAGCAGCCCAGACCACAGACATCCATATGACCTCCAGAAGCAGCCCAGAACACAGACATCCACATGACCTCCAGAAGCAGCACAGACCACTGACATCCACATGACCTCCAGAAGCAGCACAGACCACTGACATCCACATGGCTTCTGGTGACAACCAGACCACAGGCATCAATACAACCTGTGGCTGCATCATGGACCACAGCCACCTGTACAGCCTCTGGCTGTAGCACAGATCATAGACACCAACATGGCCTCCAGCAGTAGCAGAGACCATGGAGGTCTTTTGAGGAGGCTTAATCTAGAAAATGTACCGTCCTTTATCTCGAATATCTTGTTGCTCCGAGCCAGGGTGATTATGCAGCTGGACAGCAAGTTGGGGGCAGAGCATGTGTGAGCTCTAGGTTGCTGCACACCTCCCTGCCTTCAGGCTGGCCCCTGGATGTGGCTATCATACTGGCCTGCTGGCAGCCCTGCAGCCCCATACTCTCCTCACCCCAGTAGGGTGAGTAGCACCCACGATCAGTTCTTAGTTCTGAGAGAGAGAGGGAGAGAGAGAGAGAGAGAGAGAGAGAGAGAGA
>CABHPP010145026.1:26219-79005 GCA_902168425.1 Peromyscus attwateri
TCTCTCTCTCTCTCTCTCTTTCTTTCTTTCTTTCTTTCTTTCTTGTTTTCTGAGTCAGGGTTTTTCTTTGTAGCCTTGGCTATCCTGGAACTTGCTCTGTAGATCAGGCTGGCCTTGAACTCATAGAGATCTGCCTGCCTCTGCCTCCTGAGTGCTGGGATTAAAGGTGTACACTACTACAGCCTGGCTGAAATTTCTATTTTTAATGCAGAAATTACTAAAAGATTTTAAAGAAGTGTTGCTAAAGTTTTCCTGGTCCTGTCTGACCCACAGCCAGGACAAATCTCTGTCACCCACCAGTCCCACAGCCACTCAGACCCAACCAAGTAAACACACAGAGACTTATATTACTTATAAACTGTATGTCCGTGGCAGGCTACTTGCTAGCTGTTCTTATATCTTAAATTAACCCATTTCTATAAATCTATACCTTGTCACGTGGCTCATGGCTTACTGGTACTTTACATCCTCCTCCTCATCGCAGAGGCTGGCAGTGTAGTCTCCTCGACTCAGCCTTCCACTTCCCAGCATTCTCTTCTCTCCTTGTCCTGCCTATACTTCTTCCCTGGCTACTGGCCAATCAGCATTTTATTTATCAATCAATCATCCACAGCAAAGAAGTCATACTTATTATCCTCCAAATAAATCCATACATTGCCTTCATAGGAATGAACTCAGTTAAGGATTTAAGACAGGAAAAGCTCTACAGTAGAGATTAGTTGAATAATTCTGGCAACACCACGGGAATCTGTAGACTGTATTTTATTTGTGCTGGTCACTCAGGTGTGGTTTTTTTCCCTATGATTTTCCTAAGATAAGATAGTCAAATATCAAAGAATTCCCCTCACTTAGCTATAATATGCAAATATGTGTTTTCATTAAGTACCTTATTCCCCTCCTATTTGCTTGACAGTCCTAGGACTTTATGGAGACGTTCAAAAGCCTTTTGCTTTGTTGTATTTTGGCTTAGAGACTGAATCTCATGTAGCACAGTCCTGCCTTGGACTTGCTATGTAGTAGAGGATAACTTTGAACTCTGATTCTCTGGTTTTTGCTTCCCAAATACTGGCTTACAGGCATGTGACAAAAGTCTTTAGAGTAAAGCATCTTTCCAATTCTGAGTTGAAAATGCATTTTCTGCTCTGCAGGAATTTTTTTTGCCAGTATTCCTATTTAGCTATTGAAGAATATATGCTTTCATTATAGAAATTCTCAAATAGCTCAAGTTTATGTACTATGCAGCTGAATGTATCTTATACTGGGTGTATTAGGCATTGTTAAGAGTAACTTCCTTAGGAACAGACAGGATTTTAAAAATAAAAGGAGGGGTGGGGAATGACAGGAACTTGAAAGGGGGAAGACAGGGAAAGGGAAGGAGGAAAGGGACTAAAAAGAAAAATAATTCTAAGAATACAGTTTTCATAGGTATATGCAGATGAATCACTTTTCACTGTGAGAAATGTCTAAATATCATGCACTTGACCTTGCTATTTGAATGTAACAATAAACAGAAAACAAATGCTTTTTTTCCCATTTAAGTTGTGGCTATGGCATCTTGCAGAAATATTTCCAGTAAGTGAAATAAAAGGTAATAAGCCATTTCTTCCTGTTTTGACTACTGCATTGTGTAGGAAAGGGACAGCATTCCATGGACTTGTTTTAATTACCCTGTTGGTATACACCATAACATCTGCTGGCATCGGCAAGCTCACCTGATGGACCACAAAGAACTTTGATTTATGAACCCATAATTGGGTTTCCAATAAACATTTGTCAAAGTAATGTATTAGTTCAAACCAAAACCTTCTTTATTTATTCATATAAAAGAGCACTTAACTTTCAACAAAGAATTGCCTATCATCAAAAACACTCTATAAATGAATCAAATTTATGAAGCCATGTTTCGAGGAGGGTGAGCACTCCAAGACTGCAGCTCATTTTAACCCTTTATTGGCCATAACATTCTAATTTATGTGTTTCCACCATATCCTATTGTATTTTTATTTTGAAACCATATGTATTTAATTTAATCATGTATTTATTTGTGACTGAATGTTTCCAATGACCTTTAAAATATTCATCCAGTTCTTGATTTCAGGCACCAATTTGGAACTATTTCAAATTCTTTAGGACAACATATGCTTACCTGTTCTGTTCACTTCTAAGACAAACAAAACTTACCTTGGTTTGCAACCACTTTGTAGGATGGTAAGGCCACTGGTAAGATAATTTTCATTGATCTTTATGAATATTCAGTTACTTCAAATGTTTGCCTACCAATTGACTAATCTTAGTTTCTCATGTAGCAAATGAGATATGCTACATATTTATCTTAAGTCCACTGCATGGGTACAAAGAATTTTATGAGCTGCTATTTCAATGCTTAGTAGTTACTGCCACTTTTTTTGGGAAGGTTCTGCATTTTATTACTGGACAAACTACTCCCCCAACTTAAAACACGACCAAGTCTTCATGTTAAAATGTTGAATTCCATGTGGTATGATTGCTTGATGACCCACAGTTCAGTATAAACTGTCTTGCCATTGTGTGAATCCTTACAGACCCAGCTGTGTTCTCCTCCAGTGTCTTCTCTTGGAGTTGTACCTTATTTTGTTACCAGTTTTCATCTGAATCCACTGAGGAATAGGACAATTTTGCTTTTGTTTCTTGACCAGGAATCGCTTGATTGTGAAAGTCTTGTGAGAAGACATGGCGAGAAGCCGAGTCAGGAGTCCACTGCACGATGGAGGAGGAAGGGAGAAGAGCTACTACCACTTTTTGTTCCAGAAATAATATCTGATTTACCATTCTAACAATTTTAAATGTAGAATTCAATACCATCAATTATACTAAGTTTTACCCTCCTACCACCTTATTTATTTCCTGGGCGTTTTCAACCACTGTGAAAAAAACCTATGTACCCACTAAACAGTAACTTCTTGTCCCTTCTCTAACAGACCTTGCCTCTCTTTGACGTTTGGTCTTTTGTCATTTAACTACTCAGGGTACGTTGTATAAGTGGAATCATACAGAACTTTTTTAAATTTCTGACTCATTTCACTTACAATATTTTCAAGGTTCATTTACATTATGGCATATGTCAGAGTTTTATTGCTTCTTATGGTCACTTTTCTATTGTAGCTATATGCCACATTTTTATTTTCAATTAAAATAATGATGGATGATTAAGTTGCCTCTGTCTTTGGGCTTCTGTGAAGAATGCTACTATAAATGTTGGTGTACTGGCCTCAGTAAAATTTCTCACCCTTAGTTCTTTTAGAGTTGTATTGATGGATTATGTGCTAGTTTTACGTGCAACATTTTCCTCTGTGCTCACATTTTTAACATGGCCCCTTTTAAAGCTTTATTGAAGGAGCCATTCTGTCTGTTCCATATTTGAACCACCCAAAATTACACACACACACACACACACACACACACACTTTTTTTTTGAGATAGAGTGTCTCTAGGTAATCCTGGAGTTCACTGTGTAGACCAGCCTGGCTTCAAACTCAGAGAGATCCACCTGCCTCTGCCTCCCCGAGTGCTGAGATTAAAGGTGTGTGCCACTCTGCCGGGTTTCAAGGTCATGTATTTTTTAAAAAATATTAGCATATGGTAAGGTTAAGTGCAGCTATTCATATTCTTAAGTACTTAAAGAAAAGCAGCTGTAGTCCAGACATCACAGTACCATTGATGCTGTGACGGAGAGCGAGGGAGTGTTCAGTCTTAAGAACTCTTCATAGTTCCTGAGCCACACAAAAGTGAAAAGGAGGTTGTTTTTTCCCCTTTGGTTTTCCAAGACAGGGTTTCCCTGTGTAGTTTTGGTGCCTGTCCTGGATCTCGCTCTGTAGCCCAGGCTGGCCTCGAACTCACAGAGATCCGCCTGGCTCTGCCTCCCAAGTGCTGGGATTAAAGGCGTGTGCCACCACCGCCCAGCAGATTTTACTACACAGTGATTTCTGCCCTTTACATGATCTAAAGATTAACTTCAACCTGGATCTTTGAGAAAGAGGCTAGTAGAGGGAAAATTATGACCTCTGAGGCACTTTGAAAGATTACTCTTGTCCCAGAGAAAGTTCAAAACATGTAGTGGTAGAAAAAGGTTCTCCACTGTTCCAGAAGCATGGTGAAGAAGTTTGAAAACTGTTCTGAGATAATGACCTTGCCTACTTTTGCACATGTTTATGAACTCTTCTGGGAGGTTCTGTTGGGTGAGAACAGGAACCATATAGTTGGAGTTCTTTCATATAACTCAAGAGTATGCTGTACGTTTCTGTTCTGCTATTTTTACCATTTGAGTATAGGATCAGAGCCCCCTGTAGGTGCTGGGAGTTACAGCTTAGTGTACTGGATTCAGTCCCCAGCATATTTATTTATGCATGTACATAGACATATACAGACACACACATACAAGCACACACACACACAGACATATACATATACAGGCACACAGAGACACAGACAGACAGACACACATATATACACACAAACACACACAGAGGCCCCACATATATTTTATCTGAAATAGAATTTGAGAATTCATAGCTGCTTCTCTGGTCCTTGTGAGTTCTCATTAGTGTTATTCTTCTATTTATAATACATAATTTTCATAAATAATAACATAACATTCAATATATATTTGTATGAAAATATCCTTAGGTATAATTATTCTATATATGACTATATTCAATGCAGATTTAAAACAGATTCTTATACAAAAAAGTAATAATACGTATATTCAATTAATTTGAACTTTGTATCCTAAAAGGAAATTTTGGATTTCAAAGGCAATCTGGAAGCTATTTCTGAAAATTCATCCCCCCCCCCACCCGCCAGTCATCTTACAGCAAATGTGGTCAGTGACTTGTTTTTGTTTGCTAGTAGAAGTAGAAATGCAAACAGTGGGGTTATTCTTCTTCAAATTAATGATCAAGTACCTTGGGGAAGAGGATCTTATACCCTGGCCTTGTGCTGGTCCTTGGTTGGCTTGTGGATTTTATAAATTATATGATTCCTGATGTAACCTTAGACTCAGGCTTTTCAAGAGCTGGAGATACAGCCTGTCTGGATGGCTTTATGTGAACTCCCCATTATGCTCTATTTGTCTTAAGTATCCACTATGTACTGCACACAGCTCTGAACCTACCCCTGTCTCCTACCTTACCTATGGGCTCTGATTGACCCTTTCCGAGAAGGTCCCAGGTCAAACGCTCCTTGTCACTTTATTCTTTCCTTAGAAGTAAGTGCAGAACCTCGGGTTTACTCCACCCAAGGACAGCTCGGGAATATTAGGCCTCAGTTCTGCTTGGCTATACTTTTTTCTGCCCTGTTTATTCTGCAGGGTAGCAGGACTTTAGTCTTCCACAGCTGTCTGGTTCTGAGAACCAGAGGGCAAAGCAAACCCATCAGCATGCAGAATTCCTTCCATCTTGTCTAAAAGTTTTTCTTTTTGAGGACTTTAACCAGGAGAGGGTAGGTCAGAAAATCCCATTTTTCCCCCTTTCTGTCTTCCTCTCTGTCTCCAAAGTGTATTGGTAAAGAAGGAAGTAGCCTTTCATAATTCATGTTATCTTTAATTTTTTTTTATGGGTACAAGTGTTTTGCCTGCATGCATGTCAGCATACCACTTGCATGCCTGGCAAGGGTTGTGAACCATCACGTGAATGCTGGGAACTGAACCCTTGTCCCCTCGAAGAGTAGCCAGTACTCCTAAGCACTGAGACATCTTTCCAGCCCATCTTTTGCTGTCCTATCCGAGTGTCTCCTGTGTAAAAATGTGTGACTAGATTTTTCAAGTCAGTTATATTTACTTCTTCATTCATTAGGGAGATTAAGGAATTCAGAAAATTCATTTGTTTTCTTACAAAGCTTGATTTGTAGGACAATTTTGGATTCTAGTTTTGTCTTCAACATTGTGTTCCATGGTTCAAGTGACTATGCCCAATGCAATAACATGCTTATCATCTCATTCCTCAAGGAAGATGAAAAATTTAGGCTCTAAAGTTCGGTATATTTATAAGAAATTTAAAGAGGAAAGTGCAATATACTTAAAAAATATTATGCTTGTCACCTGTGGATCAAATAACAGTTTTAGTTAACCTCGAACAAAGATGACATTAAATGAACACAGAACTGGACTAGAAATTATAGTGTGAGGTCAGAATGCCTCTATTTCAGGCCGGCTTCCTGAAATAGAAACTGAAACAGAGGATTCATAGCTTGTAGCTCTGGGTCTTGGGCAGTCTTGTTAATTTTATTTTTCATTTGTGATATAGTAGGCTTATGTTCTTTGAGATATAAGGAAGGATTGGCTGGAATAATCCTTTAACTCCAGCCTCTAATAATATCTTGGAGATTGGCTTTCTGAAAATCCATTTTTCCTTATCAAACCCTTTCTCTTGAGATTTGGGTAAAGTAGATCATCCAATCCTGCTAGAGTATAATTTTTTTAGGACATAGTAAAAAGGAAGATTATGGATATTAATAAGATCTTTGCATGAATGTCTTTGAAAAGTTAAAGTTGGTTTACTAAAAAAACTCAAGAAATTTTTCTATATAGAATTTAGATAAATAGAATCAAACATTTTCTGCCATGTACAATGCACTAGTAAGTACTTTTATATATAGATTTTTGTTATGATTGCTCATAACACCAGAAGAATGCTTCTAGTTCTTGTGTAATGTGTTTTCTCTACTAGATAATAAGAAACTTGAGACCAGGACCATGCTTTGTTCCAGAGTCCAGAATGACAACTGAGATACCATGGATGCTTAATAGATATTGCTTCTGTGTAGATATGTGGTAATCTCAAAACAGATCTCTGAGAGAGAACATGAAGGAAACTACATATCTCTTCAGTTCTCCACTTTTGGGACAATATTCCCTGACAAAAGAGTCTTAAGATTTTAATTCCAGTTTGTGTTGACCCTGCCATGGTTCTGAATGGTCCGATGTAATAATAGGGAAATTTAAGTTAAAAACAGATTTCTTAGCAATCCAACCCAGTTTTTAAAAATTATGAAATGGCTTTGTTATTACTGCCTCTGTTAGATAACAAGCCTGGGACTCTGTGACATGGGAGTTAACAATGTTTGCTGTATAAGATTTTATTTTGATGTACTGCAGTCGTCTTGATGATCATATCTCTTGGTCACACCCTCAGAGTGAAATGCCATGGCAATTTTCATTTCATTACCAGTTTTACATTCAGATGTTTTAACAAATTAAAAAAATACCTTGTGAGAAAATGAACACCAAAATCAATCCTTCAGTTTTTAATTTTTTAAGTTGGAAGTCTTTGTTTTTAGGACTTAAAAAACTTCAGTCTTCTCAATTTTCTAAAATAGTATAAAAGAATGTAGCTGGCATATGACTTTAAAGGATTTTAATGGCAAGGGTAAAGGATTGTTAATTTCAGTCAGATAATTTTGAGAATTATATCTAATGCTCTATTCACTGGCTTGGTGAGAAATCAATTGACAATGAAAATATTAAGTTAAAATCTGTTTCATGCAAGTAATGGAAATGTATACCTGTGATAAATCTACTGCATAGATTGTAGATAAAACAGACTACATTTCCTCTGCTCTTGTAATAATATCAGCACAAACAACTTCTGTGACCTCAGAGGGGTTGGGGATTTCTCCACATCAGCAAGCAAGAAGCTAGTTCTACAGTGAACAACACAATTGGACACAAACTCTCCATTCAGTTTTGATGTTGTCATACTTGGAGATAGCACCAGATCCTGAAGGTTGAGGTCTCAGTCCCTACCCTGCTACCACTTCAGATGCATTTGCAAGCCCTGGCCTGCAATCTGCTATGAATTAGAGGTCTCTTGAGACCTGCCTTAGGCTTGACTTATTTGTTGGAGTGGGTCACAAAACTTGGTAACATTTTTCTTACAATTACAAGTTTATTCTAAAGGATATTTAAAAATAAGTAGCTGGATGGACAGGTATACGGGTCACGGTAGGGAAGTGTCCCAAACAAGAGTTTCTGTTCCCAAGGAGTTAGTGTGGGCCACCTCTCAGCATGTAGAGGTGTTTCTGTTTGTCTTCCTCCAAGCCTCCAGGTGTCCAGCTGTTTAGAAAACTCTCCAAATCTATTCCTTTGGGGTTTTGTGTGATTGGACTAAAAGAGAATGATCTCATGCTAATAGACTGCATGAGAAAACCCGGTAAAGCCACTCAGCATTCCTTCCTTGTAAGTATGGAACAGTGCTCCTAAAGTTAAGTCTAACCAACTACCAGACAAGACAAGGTAGGCCAGAAAGAAGTTCCTTCCTTCCTTTGCTTTTTTAAGATGTGTGTGTGTGTGTGTGTGTGCGCGCGCGTGCGTGCATGTATACATCACACATGTGGATTTAGGGGACAACTTCTGGAGAAAAGGGGGTGGAAAGACTGTAAGAAGAGGAGGCTGGGAAGGAGTGCAGTAAAATACTGGTGTGTAGTTCAGTTCACGGAGCATCTGAGACTTCAGAGCTGACAGCCACTGTCTGGTCCAGTGGGGAGAGCACAGGACTTCCCAGTGGTATCTCTCTCTCCTGCTGCTGTACACACCCTTTATCTCCCTTCCTCCTTTTCCCTTTAAAAAAGGCCTGTAACCAAGAATGCAGTGAGGCTATTCTTTTTGTTTCTTATACACTTAGCAAACTTTATATTGCAAAAAGAGAAAGAACAGTTGAGACAGGTGTTTGCTCTCTTGCACAGGAATACATCTATCTGAGTTCCTCTCACACCTTCGCTTTGCAGTATTTACATAACACACTTCGATTCCGACCCAATCACAATGGTAATTTCTTAGAATGTAGATATGAAATCTATATATTAATCTACTGAAATATTCTTTGAATTTTTTAACCAGCCACCTAATACAAGCACATTCTTTGATTGAGTCATGATTAAACAATTAATAAATGACATCAGCCAGATAGGGAAGTTCTGAGTCAGTGGGGGCACTTGTTGATAACTAATAATGTACTGCATGAATCACGTGATGCTTTAACTCTGACTTTATGGTTCAAGGTTAAAATACTGGCAGCATCTCACCAGATTTATGGGCATTGTGTTAGCAAGATGAACCATTGTTTCCCCCGTTCTTTTAGTGTGTCTTTACACGATCGGAGGGAGGATTCCAGCTCTCAGAGGGATAGCTGAGGAAAAGGCGACATCTTGGGATGAAGTTTGTTCTCACAGTGAGGCTCTTCTTAAGCCTGGCTGCAATTACTGCTTTCACTGGACAGAGCAGCTCCTGAAACTTGCAATCCAGCCACAGGAGCGGCCAGCTATGGAGGCCTTTGACCTCATCTCCCATCTCCCTGGCAACACTAGACATGTAAACATCAGCTTCCCGATTCCCTGGGATCTAAATTATTCCCTGAAAAGATAAAGTTATGTGGGCTTTGTTCTTCTTTAGCCCTAGCCCTGGATAGAGCCTGGCATTGCATGCTACTGAGAGGGAGATGAGAGGAATAATTAACTCCTTGATTTTCCTTCCCGGAAGCGCCTCCCCGGTGCCGCCACGTGTAGCGGCTTAGAGAATTACTACCAGGTGGTTTGCCGGATTTCTGAGTTACTCCGGAAGAGTGGACAGTGGGGAGCGGAAGTGCTATAGGAAGGGGCGAGAGGGGAGAGCCGGCTTCCTTAGGGGCAGAAGAGGGGAAGTAAGCTATAGCGAACTGTTTTCTCCAGATACACCGCTTTTGGAACGTCAGGGTGAGTGATCCGCCTGTTTTTTTTTTTTTTGCACCACCTGGTGTCTGGTGGTAGGGTCAGCTGCTTTTTCTTCAGCAATCTCCAGGAGTTGCACAGACTTCCGGGAACATAGAACTCAGTTTTAGGACCTCGACTTTAAGTGGGAGAGTTCCTTTAGTAACGGCTTGAAAAACTACATTGTATACTACCACGTTCAAGATACCGGCTTTGATACCATTGACCAATCTTCCTCAGATTTCCAGTTTTACTTGTGCTCAGTTACGTTAGTGAAAATGGCTTTTACATTTTTATCTGATTAAAAAAATCAAAATGTTAATATTTCTTGGTGAATTACTATCATATGAAATTCATTTTTCAGTTTTACTGGAGCAGAGCCACATTCATTTGTTTATACGCTGTGGTGGAGCCTTTCCAGCTCCGCTATCAGAGGGAAGGGCTGTGACGGAGACCATATGTGATGGCTTGTTGCTTCCCACCGCTGTTTCGTGACTAAATTGCACTGATACAGTCATAACTCAGCAAAATTTTACTAACCATGTATCACTGTGCCGTGACATTTAATTTACTTTTTAATTGCCACTGCATCCACAGCATGTCAAAACCCGAAGAGTGGAATTTGGATATCATGCTTTTAAGATACTGTGAAGTTTGGATTGTTTTGTTAGCAAATCAGCTGGCCAAACATCGTGTTTCTTCCGCAGTTACAATGTCGCTGTGCTGACCACACCCTCCGACATAACCAGACCATTCGTCACAGTAGTTCAAGCTCAGGAAAGCAGCTGTTAGGAAAGTCAGAAAACTCAACAGAGACTATCTCCTCGCAGCAACATTTCTTTCCAAAAATAATAAAGCAGGTTTTGCCTGAAGGAAGTTCCCTAAATGGTTCGTTTGTTAGTTAAGCAAGGATTACTGATGCTGCATTAAGCAAATTATGCTTGATTGTAACAGATGAGGAACTGTGTCTAGAGAACATACATTTATTTAGGATAACTGGCCTTTCTGGTGAGTTGAGGATATTGGAGCAATGCTAGAAAAGAGCAGCGTGAGCGACTTCAAGGGGTTTTCTCTGGCTTTTGGTGAAGTCAGATCCGATACTGATACTTTTTCCGTTCTTGTTTATTTGAAGGAGGAATGTCAAGTTTGAGGTGACAGGTGCTGTCACTGTGGGCAGTCTTTGAAGAATGCCTGCAGGTGGCGAGACCTGCAAAGAAGTTGGGAGGACAACGCTATACCCCGGGTGGATCTGCTACAATGTGTCATTACTGGAACAGCAAAAATAGACGAGCAGGAATGGCTCGGTTGAAGGCGTAATGGAAGTTTCAGTGGGGGCTTGTCACACACTGTCGGTCTGCCCTGTGGTTTCCGAACTGTCGTTGTCAGGTCTGTGAATCGACAGGCCTGTGAGGCACAAGCCCAGCATCCTAGCTTGCCTGTCCATGCAGCAGATCAATGAGTTAGCAGTGGCACGAGACCTTGGGATTTGCTGTTGTTATTATTGTTTTAAGCTCACAGCTAAGACAACTTATTCTTAAAAAAAAAAAATCTTCCTGACATGACTATTATTGAGGAGTGAAGTGGCTTTGAAAATTGTCTTTGCTGTGCCCTAAGAATGTTCCTTAGTACTCTCAGCCCCAAATTATAGGGCATATGATGCTCACATGAAAAAAAGATATAGACATGAGGCCATTTGACTCTTGTTTGAATCACTGATGATATCATCCTGCTTTATAGTGTTGCTGGGTTGTCAGATGTTAGGACGAAGTATGAAATCCACACTCACATGGGAGTTTGCAGCAGGATTTTTCAGTAGCTTTGTGTGTGTGTGTGTGTGTGTGTGTGTGTGTGTGTATGTGTTGGTAAAATGATGCAAATAGAAGAGAGGCTATATTTTAGGATCTGTCTAATTAGCATAGTTTCCATATAACTTTCAATAATAATTAATCACCATGTAATAACATGCTAGAGGAAAAATGTCCAGAGACCATAATAGAGTTCTGTAAATGCCTTCTAAATAATGAGTATACTTAATTAAAATGATCAGGTTGTAGACTGATATCAATATATATTGATGATCCCTATCTCTGTGAGGAGACTTTTAATTTTTTTCCTTTATTTAAAATAATTTTTTTCATACAGTACATTCTGATTATGTTTTTCCCTCCCCCAGTGCCTCCCAATTCTTTCCTACCTCTTTTCTTTTCTATCTCTGGTTAGAAGACAAACAGGCACCAAAAGAATAATAATAAAATATAATAAGATAAAACAACAACAAATAAATCAGAATAGTACAAAACAACAGAAGAAAAAAGCCAAAGAAAAAGCATGAGAAACATATAGATACAGAGACCCACACTATTGCACACACAGGAATCACTTATGAGCACAGAATTTGAAGCCATAATATATAAAAAAAGCCCTAACATAGCATTATGAGATGAAGAATCTCCAAAGATGCCATTGAGTTCTTTTGGATTGACCATCTACTGCTGGGCATGGGGCCTACTTTTAAAGAGTGGTTTGTTTTCCCTAGTGAGATTCCTTTGGAGAAAAGTAATTTTTCATTTGCAAGTGGTTATCAGTTGGAGCTAGCTTCTGGCTTAGGGATGGGGGTGTGTGTCCACTTCTCTCAGCTCTGGTGTGAGCCATGCAGGCCCTGTGTGTGCTGCCTCAGTCTCTGTGAGTTCATTTGTGCATTGGTCATGCTGTGTGGTGTCCTACAACCCCACTGGTTCTTATACTCTTTCTTCCTCCTCTTCTGTGGGGTTTCCTGAGCCCCAAGGGGAGGAATCTGCTGGAGACATCCCGTTTAGGACAGAGTGTTTCAAAGTCTCTCACTCTCTGCACGTTGTCTGGCTGTGGGTCTCTGAATATGTTCCTATCTGCTGCAGATGAAAGCTTCTCTGATGATGGCTGAGCAAGGCATTGATCTATGAGTATAGCAGAACGTCATTAGGAGTCATTTTATGGCCATGTTCCTTTAGTCGAACGTTAGTATTTGGTTTTATCTAGAAGTTCCTGGATTATCTAGTTTCAGATTCTTGGGCAGCAAAGCAGTAGTGTTGGGTATGGACTCCATCTCGTGGGGTGGGCCTTAAATCAAATTGTATCTTGGGTAGCTACTCTCATAAGCTTTGGGCCACTATTACACCAGCATATCTTGCAGACAGGTAACCATTGTAGACCAAAAGGTTTATGGATGGGTTGGTCTTTACCTTTCTCCTCCGGTTGTGTGCTGCAGAGTACCCTCCAGTATCATGAACATAGTCCATGGAGGGAAGACTCTAAGTCGGTACTCACTCACCTTCTCCATGTTCAGTGAGTTGTATGGGTGTGGTCTTCAGCAATAGGGCCTGGCTGTCAATTTGTGGAGAGCCAACAATAGCCTTGGTGACAGCCTGGGTTGTTTGGGGTTCCCGTAGCATCCCTTTGGCTAACAACTCAATTATATGTAACCCAATCCCAGTACTAGAAGCTTCATTTGGTGATGAGAGATGTCCAGTTGGGGTTCTGTCTTCCCCATTATGTGGTAATTTCATTTAGACCGATTTCATATATGTATATTTCAGGAAGCTTCCACTATTTTGGGTTTCCATATGACCTCTTGTTTTATCTGTCCCTCCCCTTATTCCCTCACTTGCCCACCCTCTTCCCTCAATCTCCTTTTTTTTTTAGTTTCTCATTCCAGAATCCCCTTGTCCATCTGTAACTATCTATTCTATTTTTCCCTTGCTAGGAAGATCTCTCCATCCCCCACTCCCTTGTTTTATACCTAACCTCTGTGCTTCTAGGGATTATAGCTTGCTTATCAGTGTCTTAACAACTAATGTCCGCAGATAAGTGAATACATGCTTATTTGTCTTTCTGGGTCTGGCTTACCTCATTCAGGATGATTATTTTGAGTTCCATCCATTTACCCACAAATTTCATGATTTCTTTTTTTGTAATGGCTGAGTGATATTCCATTGTGTAAATGTCCCACATTTTCTTTATCCAACCACCCATTGATAGCCATCTAAGTTGTTTTTACCCATTGATGGCCATCTACGTTATTTTCACCCATTGATGGCCATCTAGGTTGTTTTCTCCCATTGATGGCCATCTAGGTTGTTTTCACCCGTTGATGGACATCTAGGTTGTTTTCTCCCACTGATGGCCATCTAGGTTGTTTCCAATCTCTGCTATAATGAATAGAGCAGCAATAAGCATGACTGAGCAAGTGTCTCTGCAACAGCATGGAGAGTCCTTTGGGTAGATGCCCAAGAGTGATACAACTGAAGCTTGAGGTAAATTTAGTCCCAGCTTCCTGAGGAACTGCCACACTGATTTCCATAGTGGCTGTACAAGGTTACACTTCCACCAGCAATGGATGAGTGCCCTCCTTATTCCAAATCCTCACCCAAATGAGTTGCCATTAGTTTTATTGACCTTGGTCATTCTGACTGGTGTAAGATGGAATCTCAAAGTAGTTTTGATCTGCAATCCACTGATGGATATGGATGGTGAAAATTTAAGTGTTTCTCAGCCATTTGAGTTTCCTCTGTGGGGAATTCTCTGTTTAGATCCATACCCTGTTTTTAAATTAGTTTATTTGTTTTCTTGATGTTGAGTTTTTTGAGTTCTTTATATATTTTGGCTATTTGCTCTCTATCAGATGTGTAGTTGGTAATTTTTTTTTCTCATTCTGTGAGGCTGCCACTTTGTCCAAATGACATTGTCCTCTTCCATGCAGAAGCTTCTTGGTTTCACAAGGTCCTTTTTATTATGATCTTAGTGCCTGTGCTAACAGTATTCTGTTCAGAAAGTCTTTTCCTGTGCCAATGATTTCAAGGCTATTCCCACTTTCTTTTCTATCAGATTCAGTGTATCTGGTTTTATGTTGAGGTCTTTGGTCCAGCTGGAGTTGAATTTTGTGCAGAATAAGTATGGATCTATTTAGATTCTAATACTCATACACATCCAATTTGACTAGCACCATTCACTGAAGATGGTGTCTTTTTCCAGTGTTTTTTTTTTAAATAAAAAAAAATCAGGTGTCCATAGGTGTGTAAATTTATTTCTGGGTCTTCAATTCTATGGAGGCATTTTAAAAGAGAAAATCAGTACATTCTCATTGTAGATTTGCATCTACAACTTTTTAAATTTTGCTTTTATGAAGATGAAATTGGCAAATATATATTGCTTTAGAGTACAGAACTCAGGGTTGTTCTGCTGTTTCAACAGATTTATTACTGACTCTACCTAATTACAGAACTTTTACATATGACCCCAAAGACTGTTGATAGTCACCACTCTTCTTTTTCCTACGCCCTGGCAAACACACACCTAGTGTGCCGACTATGAATTTATTTACCCTTAACATTTCACATAAGTGGAGCTATATAATGTGACTATCTGTGCGTGGCCTTTCCCCCCTTTGCAAAGTGGAAGTACTTTAGAAGTCTTTAGCAGCACTTCACTTCTTCCTGTTGTTTTTACACACCTCATTCTGTTTATCCATTCATCAGCTGATGGTCAGATGAGTTGTTTGCACTTTCGTATAGGTTTTGTTTAACATCTAAAAGAAAATGGCTCCCAAAGGGAGTGGCACTATTAGGAGGTGTGGTCTTACTGGAGGAAGTGTGTCACTGTGGAGGCAGGCTATTTTGGCTCATACATGCTCAAGCTATGCCCAGAGTCCCAGTTCACTTCCTGTTGCCTTTGGATCAAGATGTAGGATTCTCGGCTACAGCACCATGTCTGCCTGCATGCCACTATGTTCTACCATGATGATAATGGACTGAACTTCTGAAACTGTAACTCGCCACCTCAGTTAAATGTTTTCCTTTATAAGAGTTGTCATGGTGTCTCTTCATAGCAATAGAAGCTCTAACTAAGACACATTATCTTCAGTTTTTTGGGTTAGGAATTAGAAGTGAAATTTCTTGTGTTGTGGCTGATGGTGTCCTGGAAAAAGAGGTCCCAACCCTTGGTGTCTGTTATATGGCCTATTGGGAATAATGTCTTTGTAAGGCTAATTTAATTAACAGGAAATCAGACTGACTGGGTTACTATTGATTTTAATCCAATAATCAATACCTAAAGGAGGGAGACACTTGGATACAGAGAGAAATATATAGATGGAAGACAGCCAGTATGAACATGAGAATCCTGGAGTGATTTTGTTGTTTTCATTTAGCTCCAGGAAATTTTTTATTTCTGTCTTGATTTCTTCTTTGACCCATTCATCATTCAGTAATGAGTTGTTTAAGCTCCATGAATTTGTATATTTACTGGAGATTTGTTTGCTGTTTAAGTTTTATTACATTATCTTCAAATAGGATATATGAAGTCATTTTAATCTTTTTAAATTTGTAAAGCTTTGTTCTGTGCTCCAGGATGTGGTCTGTTTTAACACAGCTTCCCTGTGCTGCTGAATAGAACGTATATTCTCTGGTGTTTGTATGGAGTATGCTGTTGATTTCTGTTAACTCCATTTATGTCTGATGCCATTTGATGCTAGTGTTTTTTGGCTTATATTTTGTTCAGATTATCTGTCTATGGAAACCACCTACTATTAATGGATTGATGTTAATCTGTGTCCTTAAATGCAGAAGCACTATCTGGTGCCACGGTGATGCCCAGGCTAGAGCTTCAGCTGGGACCATGTCTGGGTCTATGGTCCTACTGCAGCCAGGGTCTGTGTTGAAGTCTGAGGTTCTTGTTACCACCAAAGGCTATGTGAGTGCATGAGATCTGGGGCCATTTTAGTCTCCAAGGGCCATGATGCTGCAGGGGCCATGCCTGTCACCTGGGGCAATGGTGACATCTAGACCCAGCTGCTGCCAAGGACCATGTCTGGGTCCATGGTCCTACTGCAGCCAGGATCTCTGTTAAAGTCTAAGGTCCATTTTGCCACAAAAGTATACATGGAAGCCCGGGGTTGAGGCCACAACCTGTGGCCTTCTGGTGTCCGGGAGGTGGGGGGGGGGGCATGCTGCCAACAGAGCTACCCTGATCTGAATGGCTTGTGTTTCCACCCAGAGCCAGGATGTTGTCTGGGCTCAAGCTGCTGCCAAGGGCCGTGTCTGGGTCTGTGGTCCTGATGCTGCTGGGGTCTGTGTTGATGCCTGTGGCTCGTATTACCTCAGGAGACCATAGGAACCATGTATGATGAAATCAAAGGGCCATGTTGAGCTGGCCCTACCCTTCACTGGCCCTGGCCCTGCCCCTAAGTAGACACTGCAGCAGAAGAGTTGGCCCTGACCCTCTTGGGAGAACTAGACCTTGCACTCAGGAGAGATGGCCCCACCCCTCACCACAGGCAAGGGAAAACTGACCCTGATGGCATGGGCATAGGGGAGCAGAAGTATATTTCTTGTGATCTTACATATTGTTTGTATTTTTGTGATGAGATCTGGATTTGCCGACTTCTTTTGTTTGTTCTGTGTCTGGTATGGATACAGAAGTTTGGGGCAGAAGAGAGGATGAGCAAGTTAGTTTGGGCCTAGAAGTTGGATATGGCTTAAGTGGAATGAAGTGAAGTAGATACCAGGGACTAGGCTGGTATACAGGATGTGGGTCCTGGTTCAAGCCTGGAGGTTGGGGGCAGATCTGGGGATTGGGGAGGGTATGTTTGGGAGGACCAGGTAGACTCACCAAGACAGACCATAGAGAAGGGTGTACAGGATCTGTAGAGAGGTTGGGAACAGTATGGAACTGGCCTGTGCATTGGAGCAGGTAGAGCAATCTTGGCAGAAGCCTAGATGTTGACTGTCTCACAGGCAGGAGTGGCCTGACTAGACTGGGTATTGGATTTGGGACCTGGGGTAGATGTGAGGAGTTGGACAGGGTATGTGGATGGGAATATCAAGTGGACTCATCTAGCTAGACTTAGGAGAAGGATGACTCTAAGTTTAATTTTAATTCTTGGAAACACTAACTTAAGCTCTGTTTAATTAAGATACCTCCCCAGTAATCACACTATTTGATATGATGTAGCAACACTTTGCAGAGCACAAAGGATACACTGGAGGAAAAATGATGTTACCCTGCCCTCATTTCCTTTTTGTTGCTGTGGAAAACAACATTAACAAAAGAAACCTAGAGGATGAAAGTATCTATTCACTTGGCTTATACTTTCAGATCAGAGTCCATCACTGAGGGAGGTCAGGGCAGGAGTTCAAGCAGGAACCTTAAGCAGGAACCAGGGAGTGCTGACCTACTGGCCGATGCTCAGCTAGCTTTCTAATGCAGTCCATGACCACCTGCCTAGAGCTGATACAGCCCACAGTGGGCTTGGGCCCTCACACATCAGTTAACAATCAAGACAATCCCCAACAAACATGCCCAAGGGTCGATGTGATCTAGGTAATTCCTTAATCCAGGTTTTCCTCTAAGATGACTCTAGGCCATGTCAAGGTAACAACTAAAGCTAACCAGGACACTCAACATTTGTTGTGCTTTTCTCTTATTAGTTTTGTACATTATTGTAGGCAGAGATTTTCACCAGGACTGCTGGTTGCCTCTGTCCTGCCAGCCGGCTCCCCAAATAACCACATAGAGACTTATTATTAATTATAAATGCTCAGCCAACAGTTAGGCTTGCTACTAACTAGCTCTTACAATTTAAATTAGCCCATTATTCTTATCTATGCTATGCCATGTGGCGGTACCTTTTTTTCAACATGGCACGCTCATCTCATGCTTTCTGTGCATCTGGCTCACAACTCCTGTGACTCCACCCTTCTTTATCCCAGAGTTCTCTTTGGCTTTCCTGCCTCTACCTCCTGCCTAGCTAATGGCCATTTAGCTTTTTATTAAACCATTCAGAAGGTGCATTGGCAAAGACACATCTTCACAGTGTACAAAAAGACTATTCCATAAGACATTATTTTCAAATAACTTTAAAAAAAATAAAATCAATCTAGCAAGTATCCCTGTGGTATGATGCCTCACAGCTGTGAGTCTATATCCAGTGCTGGTGTGTCTAGATCATGTGATAGTTCTATTTTTAGTTTTCAGAGGAACTGAATGTAGCAGTTCAGAGTCTCAGCAACAGTATTAAAAGGTCCTCGTTCGCCACTACTTCCCCAGCATGTGTTGGCACTAGAGGACAGCCACTCTGACACTGCTGCATTGAGCACAGCAGTCAAGGTGTGAATCAGCCTAGAGGTCTTTCAGTGGATGAATGGAGAAAGAAATTGGGGTATATAGACACAATAGAATTTTGTTCACTTGCAAAGAATGCTACTATGCTATTGAGGAGATTTAGGGGAATAATACTATGATATTAGGACAATAGATGAACCTGGTAGTAATTCTGGCATATAAAATAAGCCAATTTCAGACAAACATCATATATCTCTCACACCAGGAATCTAAATTTAAATGTCTATCTGTCTGTCTCTCTCATTAAAGTAGAAAGAGGTTCATGAGAAGGAAGGAGTCAGAGGGAAGGTAGAGGAGGGAACAGAGAGTAATGGGATAAATGGGAGACGAAGGCCAAAGTGGGAATCACTTGGTCATCGGAAGAGGATAAGTGAGAAGGGACAAGAAGAGAGTGATGGGAATATGATCAGAACAAAGAATATTGATATACGTAGGAGAATGCCACAATGGAACCCATTACTTTGTATGCTAACTTAAACAAGTGGATAAAAACAAAACCAAACAACCATGTAAATTAATCAAACCAGTTTTCTGAATTATTTGGTGATCAGTTTCAATGCCACAGCCCTAGACTTTAAGGGCTCCACAATACAGAGGCAGGGAGGAGCACCGTGCTTAGCCAATCAGGTCACCTCCTTCATAATTGCAGCTTCTACTTGTGATCTTAATGGAGTTGCTGATTCCTTCTGCCTCAGTTTGCCAGCTGTTACATGGGGAGTCAGATTAGTTGTTCACAGCATTAAAATACTTAGAATAATGCCCAGCAGAGGTTAAGAATGATGTAAACACTGGCTTTTGTATGCCGTGTAAGAAACTCACCATGAACACATAACTCGACTAATACCATTAATACTGAAGGAAGATTGATCGGATATTTTGTTTCCTCTCTGAGGGCAGATACAAGTCTGATTGCTAGTCCTTTATGGAAGGATCTATTCTGTACATGAAGATCTTAGGCAAGATGTTTGGTTAGAGGAATGATTTCTATGACAGAAAGTGTGTGATGGATGTCTGGTGTAGAAATCTGTTGTTTTAAAAATGGGAGGAATATAAGTGGTGTTTTGAATGACAATGGCCTCCATTGACTCACATATTTGAATATTTGACCTCTGGTTGGGAGAAGTGTTTGGGAAGGATTAAGATGAGTGACCATGTTGGGGGATGTGGCTCACTAGGGGTAGGCTTTGAGGTTTTCAAAAGCACACACCATTTTCAGTCCGTCTCTCCGTCTCATGCTTGTGCATCAGGATGTAAACTCTCAGCTAGTGCTTGAGCGCCGTGACTGCCTGCCTGTTGCCATGCTCCCCACCATTTGATGGCCATGGCCTGAAACCCTCTGGAGCTGTGAGCTTCAAAGTAAATGTTTTCTTCTGTAAGTTTCCTCAGGTCTTGGTATCTCATCACAGCAGTAGAAAAGTAACTAAGAAAATATCTAAGAAAATAATACTGACCAATATTTACTATGGTTTTTGTTTAATACACTATTCTAATGTATAACAAATTTTAATCTTTATATCAAGTTTATGAGATAATGGTCGTCAACTTTATTTCTAGAAAGAGAAACTGAAATACACATTTTATTTTACTTTTAAATTGAAAAAAAGTCCTTCGAACAATATATATTGATAACAATCCTCTCAGCCCCTCCCAGATCCTCTCTACCTTCTCATTCACCTAACCTCATGCATTTCTCTTTCACATAAAAAAAAACAAAAAAGCAAGAAACACATCCTTCCCCACAAAAAAAACAGAAACCAAAATATGTAAGCAAAAGACCAATAAAACAAAAAAATCCCCAAAGAATATGATCTAAAAAGGCTACAAAAATACCATTGAGTTTGTTTTGTGTTGGCTATCTACTACTAGATATGGGTTATTATATATTATAAAAACTTACCTACCCCGAAGTGTGGTTATTATACCCAGTGATACTCAATTGGAGAAAACTATTTTTTCCTTCACAAACAGTTGTCTGTTACAGGTAGCTTCTTGGTTAAGGGTGGGACCCATGTCTACTTCCCTTTGAGCACTGGTACCCCATCTGGCTTGAACCTGTGAATGCTGCCATAGTCTCTGTGAGTTTATATTGTCTCAGTCTTAGTGTGTCTGAAAGACACTTTTTCCTTGGAATCATCCATTGCCTCTGGCTCTTATAATTTTTCTGCCTCCTCTGCCCAGTAGATCCCTGAACCCTGAGGGGAGGGGTTTGAAGGAGACATACCATATAGGACTGAGTGTTCCAAGGTCTCTCACTCTCTGTACATTGCTCAGTTGTAGGTCTTGTAATAGTTCCTATCTATTGCACAAAGAAGCTTCTCTGATGATGGCTGACTGAGGCACTGATCTGAGTGTCCATCTGGTGTGACCACTGGGGTCCCTGGTAGAAACTCACACATATTTTAAAAGCTTGAATATAAACCATGCAGTTTGGTTCCAGAGCTACGTTCCTAACTATTCTGTCTTTCAAGAGTTCTTTTGGAAGGAAGTCATATTCCACCATGATTTGGGGGTGAGGGTTGTAGTAGACACCACTAGTTGTCCAGCCCAAACATCAGTTCTTTATTAGTAGAAAGATAGTACTTTAAGATCAGCATATTGTGGTACAAATTTAAGAAACAATATGAAGGGCTCTCCCTTACAGTAAGGCATAATTTTGGCACCTAATTTTCAGCCAAAGAACACAAGTAACAGTCGTGTATGGTATTTCTGGGAAGAGTCATTAGAAGGAAGAGGACATGCTCTTAGTGTTCCCCCCACTCTCCTGTGGCTTCAATGAGATACATGAGGCAGCTGGAGCTCCAGCAAGTACCATACACTGTGAAGTGACCTTCAAAAGGGAAGTGACATGCTGAGGTTGGTAGAATGTTGGGCCTGGACATCACTTATGGAGCTGCTACTGCTTGTCTTCATTTACAAGACCGTCACTTAAATGATACCTTGTTTAAGCAACTGCTATTTGGTGTTTTGTGTTAGATGTGTGTGACCCAATCCTCACTGGCAAACAGAAACACAGTATTGATGAGGCACAGCATGGTTGAGAGGGCACCTTTGGAGATCGGCCAGTTGAGTTCAGCTCTATTGCTGTGGCTGACCTAGTTTCATCTTTGTTCCTGTGATAAAACATCCCGACAAAAGGTGACTTAGGAGAGGAAGGACTTATTCTAGCACAAGATTCCAGGTCCCAGCCCATCATTGTAGGGAAGTCAATGTGGCAGACACTTGAAGCACTAGTCACATGACATACATACAATCAAGAACAGAGGGAGAATGAATACAAGCATGCCCATTATTCAGTTCACTTTCTCCACTCTGACACATACCAAGATCTAAACCTAGGGAATGGTGCCTCCCACAGTGGGCTGGGTTTTCCCTCATCGGTTAACACAGTCAAGAAAATCCCCCACTGACATGTCCATAGGCCAGCCTGATTTAGATAATCTGTCACTGAGTCTCTTTCCAGATGATTCTAAATTGTGTTCAGATGACAATAAAAACCACCATCGTGGCCTTCTGTATTGCTCCTTTTCCAACTTTTCTTCTACCTAGCTTAGGAGTTAGAATTTTTTTTAGGGTTTAGGTCATAGGTTCCTTGTCTTCTCTAAATATTTTTATGTTGGTGATAGCACTTATTCTCATGACCTTGTGTAAAATCACTGTATTTGTGGATCTCAAATTTATATTTTTAGCACAGGCTCTCCTTGTACCTGTACCATTAGCTGCATCTGTGATATCTCATATCATGTATTTCATAGGATTATTTCAGAGTTAATGTAGCCTAAGTTGGGACTCTAATCCCCGGTGGCCCCTCCACATCCTCCTGATATTGATTCTTCCTTCAGTCTTCTTTGCCTTAAGAGAGTATCTGTGATTCTTTCATCTTCCTTAACACTCCCTCTCCTTATTTCATTCAGTGGTATGACCTGGAGAGTTAGTCTCTCAAATATGTCTTGAACTTGTCAATATTTCCCCATCTACTATGCTGTAATATTAGTTCAGGCACAGCATCACCATCATCTCTCATGTAAACCATAACAGCCTCAGACTGATGTCTTTTCTTCTTGCCTTCCTTTCTTCCAGTGCATTTCCAGAACTGGTGCTGGGGAGTGGCCTTTTCATAATATAAATAGGCTTAGGCTCGTCTTCAACTTTAAATAGTTGACTCTTTTCTCTTGTATTTTGAATACCATAACAGTGTTGACTACAGACTTTGAGGTCTCCCCTGTTCTACACTCACTCTCCAATCTCAACACTCCCCCTTGGTTACATTGCATCCAGTCTGGTCTTCTCATGGGCCTTTAAGCTTTAGCGCCTTCACTCAGATCGTTAATTTGAGTACCTTTCCCTGTTCATTTCTCATAATTATCTCCTTTTCAACCTTCAAGCATTAGCTTGAGTCCTCTAAAATTCTATCCGTGGTTATCCTATGTAAAAACATTTCCTCATCAAGGCACTCTTACTTTCTGATAAGTTTTAGGCCTCCCGAAGGCCTCTCCACCACTGCAACAAACTGAATCAGACCAAATTGGAAAGCCCAGGTTTAATGGGTGAAGCATTCCCAGGTGTTTTCCCGGCCACACAGAGAGGAGACGGACAAGAGACCGGAAGAACCTCAAGAGTCTGTTTTCTGGGATGCAGCTTATATCCCCTGTGGGAGTGGTCTTGAGCCTCTCTGGGGGTGGGGCTGTGTTTGGCGGGCTTTGAAGGGGAGGGTTTAGGGAAAGAGATGGTGAAGGGAGCCGAGGTGGATCTTTCACCAGACTCCTTCCAAACACTTTCTATTACAGTTCCTTTTTGAATTGAATCTGCATACTTCTCTTACTTTGTAATTACATTTAATTTTGTTTTCTTGTTTGACTGTCTATTGATTAGATGATAAACTTTGTGTGTATCCAGTGTGTGTATATGTATGGCTTCACTTGCCCTTGTGACTGTGTGTGTGGTAACCAGGGGTAGATCTCAGGACGTCGTCTTTAATCATTTCTCTGGTTTTTTGAAGCAGCATCTCTTCCTAAGCTCAGAGCTCACAGTTTTGGGTAGGTTGGCTGGTCAGTAAGGCCCTGCCATCCACATATGTTTCTATGCCTGTCTTTTTATGTGGGTGCTGGATTTTATCTGGGGTCATATGCTTGCGTAGCAAGCACTTTACCCATGAGCCATCAGGCTCTTAGACTATGAGCATGATACTATGATTTTATTCCTTGTATAATAACAAATTAATGACCTATACTGGGCATTATATATTGAACGACTATATCTTAATATCTGCAGAAATTCTGGAAAAACATATGAAACCCACAAGCAGAAAGATGTATACATTGGGCAGTATTTGTGCTGGATTTTGCTGAATGCTCTTGATGGCCTGGGGTTTTCATTTGTACTAAATCACTCTGGAGAACGTAACAGGATTTTGGAGTCTGAACCCCCAGCCTTTTGACGTATCTCTGATAATTCATTGCTGGAGAATTGAATTACACACCACTCTGTTTACAATGTAGCTGCAGTCTGACAAGACGAAGTCCGTGGCTAGTCATCTGGGTCTTAGGTCCTTCCTTGGCTCTGAACGGTGAGACAAAAGCACTCCTGTCTTTCTCGCCCTGATGAAGAACAGACTTCTTCCCTGGAATGGAGCCGAGTGGTAATGTGCCTCTAAGGACTGCTCTGAGTAAACCTTTAGAGCAAGGTGCAGTCAAAGCTGATTAAAATCACACCATTTCATAACACTACTTACAGGCAAAGACATACACCAGGAAGCTATGAGGAAAGAGAGCTGCTGCATGTTGAGCAGCAGCTTGGATCTGTTCTCTTACCCCCGTGAGCTGTTAGTTTAGCACTGCACAGAAACAGATTTCCTGGTTTGTCTGTTATAATAAAACTCCAGCTTCCTCTTGGTGTCTTAGCTCACTGATGAGATAGCCTCAGATGTCCAAGTTTTCCACGCAGGGACTGAAGTGAAGACAATACTCTTGTCTCTCTCCTGCTCTTCGACGTAAAAGATTTAGTAGTGTTTTAGGGAGAGGAAAAGGTAGTGGATGGGGAGGAAGGGAGGGAAGGGGAGAGATAACCATATCTCTTAGACATTTATAGTCTGTTAGCATCACGTGCCCAGTTTCCAGTCTCACCAAGGATGGCTGTTTTCAGAAGGCTGTCACTGGGGTTTCAGTACTCAGATTTTTTGTTGTTGTTTGTTTTTGGAGTGGTGATGAGAAGATGGCTGTTGCTGGAACTTCAGGAAGGGTTCCCATTATGACTGTGTTACTTAACAATTTGAGGACTTCAGGCAAACCACTTAACATCTCTGGGCCTCAATTTCCTCCAGTAAAATAGAAATACCAGCTGCTACTTACCTCATAGGGCTGTTTTAAGAACCAAATAAAATAATGGAAATGAAAATGTTTTGTATCCTGTGAAGCTCTTTGCAAATGTAAAGTGCTATTGTCCTTGCCAAGGCTTCTTTCTTTCCCCTTCTGTAAAGAAAATATCAGCTTTTTCCAACCGCCAGGAGTTAGTCATTCCTCCAGGGCCACACTTGCTCCCAGACACAACAGGTGTCAGTCTCTATGATGATGTTTGGAGGAAAGTGGAGAAGAAACTCTCAGGTCTTTAAGTCCTTCTCAGTCTACTAACCTTTAGTCAGAGGAAGCCCCCCCCCTCCCCCCCTTTTATCACAGGTCTTCGAGCAAGCCTCCTGGGAACCACAGACTTCTGACAGGAAACAGCAGAAGGAGGAAGTTCACTTTCTTCACCTGTTCTTTCTCCCTGAAGCAGGGCAGAAGATGTCCCTTTGGGAAGCCTTGACCTCCAAAGCAGAAGAAATGAGCATCCTCGTTTTTGAAGACAGAAGACTTGGGGATTCAGGAGACTCTCAAGAGGCCTTGCCAAATTCTCCTCTGTTCATTAACAATAGACCTCATCTCTTTGTTAAAACAACCCTATTTTCCCACAGATGAGCATCTGCCCTTTCCCAGATCTAAACATAAAAATAAATAAATGCACCTGTTTCTTTGGGTCTTCATTTCTGAAGTCTGTGTCATTTAAAAACATTAAATACATTTGCATACTTCATCTTTTGTTCACCAGCATCAGCCAGTGATGGGAGAAACTAGAAGCTTTGTTCTCTCCACAGTATATCTTTTCAAGGATAATATTTGTTTATATCTATGAAAGGAGACTACACATGCACTAAATAGACTTAACCCATTATTGTAAAGTAATGTAGACATGCCTTTGACATCATATCCACTTGATTAAAAAAATCAACATAATTCTTTTCATTGCATACTATTTATTTTAACATTTTAATTAAAAAGAGATCTTGTATATCTTTTTAAATTTTATCAGAGTGATTTTAACCTTAATTATAGGACCTTTACCATAATTTCTGGAAGAATAACTAGTTAGTCATCTTCACTAAGGATAGAGAAGGGAGAGTAACAAAAAGAGAGCCTTTGGAGGGAGAACACAATCAAAGTACATGACACACTCGTGTGGTCATGTCCTAATGAACTGCTTTTATTTGTACAATTAGTATATGTGCAACAAAAAACTTTACCCACCCTCAAAATGCAAACAGAGTGGTGTAGACAAAATTCTAAATGGTCTTATTAAATAAGAAACACAGAGTCAAATACAGAGTTAAAAGCCCAAGAGATCAGGGCACCAGTGAAGAGATAAGACTACTTTTAGCTTACCACTCACTGCCGTCCTTCCCCTGAGAGAGAGAGAGAGACCTTCTTCCTGTGTATCTTGTGTTTTATTGCTTTCCTGTTCTGCCTTCTCATTGGCTCTAAGCCCAGTCACATGACTTCCTCATCACTGCCTGTCTATACAGACCTACTGGTCTCTGTGGTTGGTATTGGGATTAAAGACTCGAGTCACCATGCTTGGCTGTGTCCTTGACCACACAGAGACTCTGCCTGCCATGTGATCGGATTAAGGGCGTGGGCTACCACCACCAGACTTCTGTCTAATGGCTCGCTTTTACCTCTGATCTTCAGGCAAATTTATTTATTAACATACAAATAAAACCACATTTCAGCACAAATAAAATATCACTATAGGGTGGGTTCTTCCTGTTGACAGGACCAAATACCTGAGGAGCTCTTTGGCAAGAAAATTCAGGTAGGAATGTAAAACATTATCAGGTAAATAGACAGATTGGAGGTTTAGGAATCTATAGAAATTTTTATAAATAATCTTAAAGTCAAGAGACTAAAGTAATAGATGTAATACATGAAATGCAGAGAACCACAATATCCCATCTGCTCCACATTAATAATAAATACTTTGTGATTAATTTCTGTTTACCATTGCATGCTTCTTAGAAAAAATTCAAGATTTATGCCTGCTAGAATTTCAATATGATGGGAAAAAATGCTCAGTTTGCCTTATGGGAGATAGCACACATAAAGGAGACTTTCTTTTGTGTCCGATGCCCTGTCTACACACCTTCACGGTCCAGGATCGTTGACCCTACCTTCAGGCTCCAATGTAGTTCTACAAACACACTGGAACTGAGATGCTTGACACTGATCTACCTGTGGACAGCCTTCGTTTTATATATTTGACATAATTAAGTGGGTACCATGTCCCCAATCCAAGATTCTATAGCTGTGGTGCCCATCACTGAAATTTGCATAAAAATACCGCTAGTTCTTATGTATAACTCACTTATCACCTCCATAGAAAATCAGCAGAGCAGTTCCAGGGCTGTAGGTTAGTTTTCCTCAGCTCTCATGACCTCCAACAAGGGACCAGGGCACAGACATCTGCCATTACCCTGCTGTACAGGTATTGTCTTTTCTATTCCCAATAACTAGTTCTCCCCTTTTCTACTTACTAACAGAAACAATGGGACTATGTATGCACCAGGAACTCAAATTCTCCTGGATTAGAAAAGCATTCACAAATCTATAATTTTTGTAAGAAAATTGCTGATAGAAAAAGATTCCCATGCTTAGATTAACAATGGCTTATTTAGTATGTTTGAATGTTTTCATATGTCAACGAGGTACACGTGTGAGATTGCTCTATGGGAGAAATTTTGGGCGGGAATGGGTAGGGTTGAGTGTTGAGAAATACAAAGGACCAAGAGAGGCTGAGTCCTTGACCAAGTGGATAGGAGTTTATGCAGAGTAGTTGGGGGGTGACACTAAAGGAGATTCCAAGAACACCGAAGATAAACTTTGTCCATATCACTATTTTGCCTAAAGCAAGAGTAAACCCTGCTTTTTCAAGAAACTTCAAATCTAGATTTTTTTTTTCTCTTCCATTAAACTATGCTTTGATAGATCTCAAAATTCTTTAACAGATTTTGGTCATATTGTTTCCATTAAATGGTAATGATTTTAAAAGCCGATAGCTTAAAGTGCTGCAAAATAAAATAAAATAAAAGATACAGAAAGTGGCCTCCTTTCCTTGTGAAGGTTTTCAATGTACTGCTATCATTAGCCAGTCTTTTATGATTAAGCTTAAATGGCCAGTTGAAACAAAGAGTTCTGAGACGGGTCTTCCACCACTGAGTGAGACTGCCATGGCAGGAGTTAGGGATAACATTTGTTTGGCCTTCTGAGCCTTCCGGGCAGACTTGGTGACCTTGCCAGCTCCAGCAGCTTGTCTGTTCATGCCTTTGATGACATCCACAGCAACTCTCTGCCTCATGTCACAAACAGTAAAGTGACCCAGAGGAGGACAGAAATGCTTTCAACATACATACATAGACTTGTCTGGAACCTTATCAATAATGGTTGCATCACTAGATTTCAAGGACTTATGGCCACCTTCCAGCTTCTTACTGGAACAGTGTGCTCCTTTCAGCTGAGCAGATCTGCAAGTTGTGCGAGCCTTTTGACAATCTAGTAGCATAGATCACCGGAGAAGTGATGCCAGCTGCTTCCACTATTGGGATATTGTTGCTATTACTTGCAGTGTTACCCAAATTGCTGTCTTTAATACACACTTTCTTTACATTGAAGCCCATGTTGTCCCCAGGAAGATCTTAACTCAAAGCCTCATTATACCTTTTAACGAACTTTACTTCAGTTGGGACATTGACTGATAGAATGTTAGGTTTGAGACACCAGCTTCTACTTGGTCTTCAGGGACAGTGCAATACCACCAATTTTATAGATATCTTGGAGGAGCAGACACAGAGGCTTATTGGATGGATGAGTTGGTGATAGGATGCAAGACAAAGCTTTTAACAGTGTGATTTCACTAGCATCACCATATTCGTATTTGTATTTATATTTAAACCAAAGCACATTGGCACTTGGCTCCAACATTTTGTCACCTTTCCAACTAGAATTTGGCACAAATGTTACTGTGTCAGAGTTGTGGGCATTTTTCTTAAATCTAGGTGCTAACTTCCTTAGTTTACTCCTGTCTCTTCTGGCTCTAAGGTGGCTTGGTGGAAGCCATTTTGTTGACATCAACAACTAACTGTTTTGTATCCAGTGTGTAAGCCAGATGGGCATGCTCATGAGCCTGCTAATTCTTGGAGATACCAGCATAAAGTTCACAACTCTGTCACCAATAATCAGGATAGGACAGTCAGCCTGTGATGTGCCTATAATCATGTATTATTATTATTATTATTATTATTATTTATGAACTCACTCTGTCTTGTGGCATCCCTGACATAATATTTGTTGGTCTGAGGTTACCACAGGAAGATGTCAATAATGGAACCATGATCACTCTCGGATTTGTTTCTCCAAAACTCAAGCATCCTGGAAGGAATACTTGGCAGCCTCTCCCTCAAATTTTTGAATGTTTTGTTTTGTGGATGACATCACATTTGTAAATCAGATGGTCAGGAGTGGACCTGCCTGAATCTGCCTGTCCACGGATACTAGTGGTGGTGTGAATCTCTTCCTTTCCCATTTTGGCTTCAGTTCGGTGGTGGCTTTACTTCATCTGTGTTCTGATGGAAATCTGTTTCAAAAAAGGAGATTTAGTTTTTATAGCAAGAACTCCTTGTGGTAGAATTGCAAATCACTATAGTCTTTTGAGATTTTAATTAATGAGAAAGCGTAATACCAGCAATTTTTGGAGTACAACAGATGAAATATAATACCACACAGAGAATACTAGAAAAATGAACTATATATTACAACTTTGAGATATGACTTTAGAGATATTACATTAGAATAAACTAGACCATTTCCTGCTTGTTATTCTTTATCTTGTGTTTTACCTGCTTTAAATGGTATCCAGTTATATAGTAGGTAGAAAACATTTGTAATTTGTTTTTGACACAACAGTAAATGTGGGATTATTGCTTTCTTTCATTGAAAAAATTTTTAATTTATTTTCAACATAATTCTTTATTGATTCTTTGAAATTCACCTCATGCACCCCACTCACCTCCCAGTCCTTCTATATCCACCCCTCACCCCTGCAGTATGTCCCCCCAAATTAATTAAAAACAAAACAAAACAGACAAAGAAAAAACCCACCTCGCTCCTCCATCTTTCCAACACCTCTTCATTCATCCTAGTGGCGTCAGGAGCTGTGGTGTGTCATGCGGCACACCCCTTTTGTCCAATCAGCCCCACCTGCAAAATGTTCATTGCAGTGAGTCATTGGTCTGGTTCAAAGCCTCTGGTACTGGCACACCACCATCACTGGGCCCTCATCAAAACTCCTCTGGGATATCCTGTTGTTGCCCTGAGTCATGGGGATCCTACGACTATCATTCTGCAGGACCAGTACTTTCTCTCACTCCAGCAGGTCAAAGATGGGGCGGCTGTTAGGGTGGGCCAACCGAAGGCCCAGGATGTGGGTCTGGTGGTAGCTGGTCAGTTGGAGCCATTGGGATCATCCTCTCAGTCGAGGGCCCGAGCCAGCTCTCCTAGGCCCTTGCCATTGGGGCCAGCTCTCCCATGCCTGTGGTGAGGGGTAGGGCCTTCTCTCCCACGACTCTGGTGTGGGATGGGGTCATCTCTCCCCAGTGCTGGGGTCAGCTCTCCCACGGAGCGGGGAGACACCAGTTTTCCTGCTGCTGTGTCCCGTGAGGGGCGGGGCCAGTTATCCCAGGGCCAGTGAGGGACAGGGCTGGCTCAGCAATTCCCTCAGATTTCAACACATGTGGTTCCTATGACCCACTGTGGTAACACGAGCCATGGATGGACATCAGCCCAGATTCTGGCTGCTGTTGGGCCACGGACCCAGACATGGCCCAGGGCAGCAGCTCAGGCCTGGCCCCATGTAGCTGTACAGGCCATTCGGATTGGCATGACCCTTGTGGCAGCAAGGCCCTAGGACACCAACATGGCCACAGGATGTGGCCTAGACCCTGGGCATCTGTGTGACCTTTGGTGGCATCATGGGCCACAGACATCACAGACCCTGACTGTGGTAGGACCACAGACCCAGTCCCAGGTAGCAGCCCAGGATCGGATATCTCCATGGCTCCAAGTGGCAGCATAGGTCAGCCAGATCTGCAAACCCCTTGCAGCAGAGGGGCGCTCAGACACCAACATGGCCCCAGGTGGCGGCCCAGACCCCTGGCATCAGCATGGCCTTCCATGGTATCAGCAACCACAGACATCAATTCAAACCCTGGCTGCGGTACCCAGACGTGGCCCTCAGCAGCAGCCCTGGTCCAGACAACACCATGGCCCCAGGGGGCAGCCAGATCTCTGGCATTGGCATGGCCTTTGATGGTATTATGAGCTACAGATATCAGCACAGACCCTGGCTGCAGTAGGGTCATAGACCAAAATATGGCCTTCAGCTGCAGCCCGGGCCAGATGTCATCATGGTACCCTGTGGCAATGCAGGCTGCTCAGATCTGTGTGGCCCCAGCTGCAATAAGACCCTCAGATCCCCACATGGCCTCTAGTAACAGCCCAGACCCTGGATATTTGCACAGCCTTAGGTGGTATCAGGAGTCCCTGATATCAACCCAGACACTGGCTGCAGGCCCACGGGGATTATTGTTTTCAACATAGAATTTTGCTGAAATCTAAGCGGAAGCCCTGCTTACTGTTTCTTTTCTTTTCACTAGGTTTTCTAGCTCTCTTCTTTTTTCACGACCAGCCCCCCTTCTTATTTAGGTCTCCCTCTTTTCTTATTTGGGCCTCCTTTTTCCCCCTCCTTATATGGATCTCCCTCTTTCCTCTTTATTTGGGGCTCCCTGTTCCCTCTATATTTAGGTCCCCCTCTCTCCTAGCCTCATAATCTTACTGTCAAGCTTTCTCATTAACACCTTGACCCAAATGCCTTTTATTGCTTCAGGGGGCCAGAGAGACTCAAGCAATAGATCTCTGGGAAAGACCAAGGGAGGACTACACAGGGGTGATGTTCTTCTGCTCGTCACAGCCCCTTATCAGCTGTTGGCGGACTGAAGCCATGAAGAAGCTGAGCACGAAGTCCACCAAAGTTTTGCCTTCCCTCTCTCTGCTTTTCAAAACTCTGATACAGGGAACATTAGCGGTTTTGCCGGTGGAACATTAACAAAGGCAGACTAGTGCCCGGTGAATACATGTAATCATGAAGAAAGCGGTTTTCTTGTCTCCTTGAATTATGGTGCACAGCCTTGAAGTGGACTCATTGAAATGAAAGCACTTACTGAGGGATGATGGAGAGATAGGGACTCCTAGGGTAACAGGAAGTCAATAATGACATTGCCTAGACCCTCATGTCCTCCAGGTCAGGTTACAGCGTTCACTGCAGTTTCCGAATGTTGCTTTAAGCTGAGTCCAGTGCCAAACTCATTATGGCATTCTTGTTTGGACTTCCCTGGACACTCAGACTGGCCTTTGCTTCGGTTTTCCTGGAAGTCTTATTTTCTCTGTTGGAGTTATGAGGTGAACGACCGATTGTAACCATAGCTCCATTTCCCCACTGGCCACGTGGATTCTCTACTTCCCGCTGGAGTTCTCATCTGGGTTGATGGGTTTCACTCATCCTTGCTTCATTGAATAACCTGCTTAGCTATTTGTTGGCCTGACCTCTTTTTTTGAGTTCTGTTGTTAGGGAAGCATATCTCATTCCTTTTATTGAGTCTGAGGGTTTCTCTGGGTTTAGTGCAAAGTTTATAACTCACATGATTCTCTCACGGAATGCCCAAAAGATGCCTTATCCTAGAAAAAGGATCTGCATGTTTTGGCTGAAAGCACATGTTGATTGAAGGCTTAGTGGTTCTCTCTTCAGCCCCTGGAGATGCTAAGGATGGAAATTCTTTCATAAGACCAGCCCAAAGAGTGTCTTCTCATGAGGAGCCAGGCACTTCCGTGTCTCCCAAACTGCATAGTCACGTCTGTGAATGTCATTGCTGACATCTAGAATTTTAATAGATAAGCCATGGGGAAATATATTAGACACCTGGACACTTAAGAATCCTTTGAAAATTGATCATTCATTTGCGGGATCTCTTGACATGGTCTATTAACTGTCCAGCTTCCTTCCTCTTTTCTCTAGTCCTGCCATGAGCATGTTGGAGAATGGAATTTGCCTCAAGGAAACTTAAAAAACGAACTGTGCTTCCTTCCTCCAGACAGGTTTTATTGTTCATAAAGTCATTGTATATACATATGTATTTGTATTTGTAGATGCAGTATATTTATTTATGGATTATATATTTATGTTATCATAGTTATATTTATAATGAATAATGTATTTTTATTATATCATAATGAGTAAGTACCTAAAACATCATGTAATTAGTTTAAAATTAGGGTACATAGTGAAATAAACTATTTTTTAATAAAAATTAAAGCCAGAGACCTCAAAGCAGATAAGACACACTGGTGAGTCTTACAGCTTACTCTGGGCTTTGTTTTCTAATGGAGGATCATATTGGCTGGGTATGTTGTCCAAGGCACCATATGACTCATTTTCTGATACTGAATTTTAATTCTGTCTCCAAAATTTGTGACTGATTCTCAATACAGCCTCCAAAATATGAATCACAGAAATCAGTGGATGAAATTTGAACTAATAATTTTTGGCAGGCCAGAAACTTTGTGACATATTGCTTTGCTTGCCCCTATAATTAGCAAAAGCAAACGCTGGCTTCTTTAGATTTGTTTTTTCATTGTTAAACTGCATCCTTTATCCATAGATATAATTAGATACAGTTTTTCTGTCTTTGTATAGAAGATACCATAAAATAAAATACAAATCCAATGCTACCAAAATGACTTAAATGGTACTTGAATTTAAGTTATAAGAAATTTAAAGGCATGGAAAATTTCTGTTTCTTATATTGAATTCTGTTACATAAGAATTAGCACCAAATTAACTTTGGTAATAGATATTTCAGGCTTTCCATTGCATAAATATAAAGGACTTTTCCATGATACAGTTATCCAAGAAAGCCTTCAGGAACATCCCTGTACTAGTCTCAACTAGTATCTATGTAGAAATGGAGCTTAGCTACATTTATGTAGCAAAAGTGAACATATTTTAAAACATACTAATACTGATGCCAAGTCACTTGACATCAGTAACTTCATTTTTAATGATGCATTTGCATTTTATTTTAAGTATAGCTTAAAAAGAAAAATAATGCCTTGAAGTGGCTTTTGAAGACCCCTTTCAGAAAAAGTCAACAAGTAAAATAATGCAGGCTGCAAGGCATGTGAGTGTAACATTAATGATCCCTCTACTTTTAAAATTTGTTGGACATAAAAGCGATGCTAATCTAATTAGTAACTGTGATTGGGTAAATCTACTGTAAAAATGGACTGTGTTCTGGTTTTTAACATGATACCATGGAGTCATTTGAGAACTGACTCTGTGGAACATGAAAGTCTCTTTGATGGATTATATTATGATTAAAAAGCATATTTGCATGCATTTTTATTTATACACACATCTATATGTATATATGTATATATACATACATACACACACACATATATATGGTTTTGCTGTTTGTTTTTATAAATGGCCCAAAGCTTAGTTCCCAGAAAACTGAGAGGGAAGAAAACAATGTGACGTCAACAGACATCACACTGACATGTGACTGTGGCTGCCAAAGGTAAGACCCAAGCTTATCTAGTGTTGCCTTTGACTTCCAATGTGCTTTTTTTTCCTGTGGCAGCCAAACCTACAGAGGAGGATAATACCTGAAAGTTATGTGTAGGTATTTTATGTGTGGTGCATCACGTAATTGGAAGAATGAAGGAAATTTGGAAGGCTTTGTGATGTTGAAGAAAATCTCTAACTCTACTGTGTGACCTTGGAAACATTCCTCCAGCCTTCTATCTCACCTGTCGCATAATTTTGAATGTCATTTCAGTGGTCACAGATTCTTTCTGTAAAGCTAGACGCTTGTTTCTTGGTGCCTACATACACTACAATTTGTCTTTTTGACAAGTGCCAAAAATCTCTGTCAGCTTAAACAGAGTCCAAAAAAATGTCAGTACTGCTTATGAATGTATTTATTAGGGAAGAAAGTGGTCCTTTTCAAACCATTAAAATGTATGAAAACATACTAAAAAAGGAAGATTTTTTTAACCAAATAAAAGTTGCTTAACTTTACAAAAGTTTACACTTTGGGTGGAATTTAAACAGAACTTTCCGTTTTTATCCTAGTAGATATATTTCCAATTAAGCGAACCTGTTATGAATATTTTTAATAAATCCAATGAACACCTTATTTATAAATAAAATGACTGTGGTTTTACAATGCTCTTTGCACAAGAATTTCATCATTAACAGTGTTATAAAACATGAGTGTGGACATCACATAAAACACATGATAACAATCAGACAGGAGCAGCTGATGCAGCAGAGGTAGGGTTTTGTTTCAGTGTGGCCACTTACGTTTTGACTGGGTTCCATGGCAAACTTGGAAAGAATTGAGCACATTTGTTGGCCTTTTAGGGGTTTGAGTTTGTCTCTGTCTCCAGTGATGAAGCCTGAGGAGTTTGTAAGTAGTTGTCTAACACATGGTTGAAAAGGTAGAGTCTGGACAGACTTAGAATCTAGATTCACGGCGTCACTGTGAAATGAACAGTCCCTCCATCCCTTAGCTCATCATAACAGCATGGCGGTTGTGAATGTAAAAGAAGGGAGCTGGAAGTGAGGACACCGTAGGAAGAATGGACCAGAGCTTTTAAGGTTTGGCTTGGGCATGGGGTGAATTCTGTTGAGTGTTGTAGGAAGGTGGAGGGAGAAGACATCAGAGCAATGAAGGGCATCTTACCCAAACCTTATCATCAACAGAGTCTTTGGTAGTTCTAATATGAAAGTCTTTCCATGCATCAAAACTTTGACTTCTGTGTTAGTCCTTTAACAATCTTCAGGACGGTCTTTCCGAAGAACCGCTTCAGTTGTGGGAAAAGTCACGATGACTTCTGCCCACAGGGTAAGTCATACGTAGGACATTTCTTTCACACTTATTGTCACTTGTCCTTGTGTGTCAGGTTTTCTTTTTAATAAAAAGACCTGGCTTTGCCGTTCAATGTGAACTTAAATCTTAGCTCCTCTACTCACCAAGTGTGTTACCTTAGAAACAATGTAATCTTTCCCTCCTTTGGTTGTGTTTTTTTAAAATTTGGGACAAGGACAATCATAGGACTCCTGTGTAAGCAAAACAGGGAAGGATTGTAAACAAGACACTGGACACAGTGAGCACTAGCTGGTGTGGTGGCATGTGGGTCCCAACTGCTCAGTGTCCAGTCTGGGCAACGTAGGGAGACCCTGAAAACAGTCAAAACAAAAACAACAAATGAGAACTAAATAAATGCTGGTTTCAACTTTTTTTATTACTTCTCTGAGAATTTTATACAATGTATTATCAGGTTCATCCTCCTCACACTTTCCCCTAACTCCTTCCAGAACCACCTCTACTTCCCCAACCCCACACAACCTTACATATTCTTTCTAAAAATAAAGTTGCAAGTTCAAGTTGTGGGGCTCCTGTACCCCTGCGTGTGAGGCCATCCACTGAAGCATGATCAGAAGCCACCAGCTGTCCACAGCGCCTCACTTAGGGGTGGGGACTTAGGAACGTTCCCCCTCCATGTTGGAGTGCTGACTGGCTTGACCCTTGGCGGGCAAGCACGGCTGTTGTGAGTTCAGGAGTGCAATCGCCCTCTCACACCCCTAACATCGTTTACTCTGGTCCTCCCTAACCCCGGCTCTTAAATCTTTATGCCTCCTTTTCCATGGTGCCCTGGGAGCCTTGGGGAGGGAAGGGAAGTGATAAAGAGATCTCATTTGGAGCCAAGCACCCCATTTAACATTTTTTCTTTTTTGCACTTAGATGAGTTGTGAGATTCTGCATTAACCACCATCCACTTCAGAAATGTCTCTGATGATGTCTGAGAGATGAGCAAACTTACAGGTAAGGACATATGAATTTAGGGAGCAGTTGGATACTATGTCTACTTAGCAAATAGTAGTAATAGATTCACCCCTGGGGCCTGTGACCTTCGCAATTATGGGTTCTTGGCCAGAATGACCACATCAGGCACGTGTTTCCTTGCTCAGTGCAGGCCTTAAATCCAACCACAAGGTGCTTGGTGACCCCCACATCCTGCCAGTCACTAGGTAGAGTTGATGGCTGGGTCAGGCTGTTGATGACCCTTTTCTCCCAACAGTCCATGAAGCACCTTCCAGCATGGAGGAAGCTTCCCTACCAGCACCAGCCTGATTGCTCAGTGTCTGAGACCACGTGTGTGATGTCCTCAGCAATGCCATCTAACCATCCAGTTCCAGTGGGCAACCAAGAGAAAGAGCAACAGCCTGCGCTGTGTGGGGATCTCTGAGACATCTCCGACCAACAGCCGGTGGGGGAGGGGGAGATACCCTAGGGCTGACACCGGGCTTTCTATTGACAGCCTATGGACAACTGCTCGGGACCTAGTTATAGCTAAGGTTGTGAGGTTTCTGCACTAAGGGTTTGACTGGTTTTTTTTTAATACCTCTTGAGTACTATACTTTTGTTATATTCAGATCATTTTCTGGGTAATTCCTTGAGAAGCCACCATCCTTAGGATTTATAAGTGTTCTACTGCCTCTAACTCCTGACTGGTGTGATAAAGTGATTTGTTTACCCAACAGTTTCAAGGATTTTGAATCATATTTATGTGAACTTAAGAAGCCACTTATTCTAATTAAAACTTATCATAAAAGCATAGCAAAAGTTTCTCACTAAATAGAAAATAATAAACCAGGTATATGCCATCTGATGATATCACACGTTAGTTTACAAGACACTGTTAACATATGTTGTATGATTTTATTTCACTTCTTCCAGCTCCATTATAAAGTATAGTAAGATGGCCATTGTTAGGGTTTTCTTATACACAAGGACACAGATCTCAGACATGGTGCATTTACTTGTAGTTTATACAACTAGGGAATGGCCAAGAATTTGAATTTGATTGCAGGTCTCCAGTTATAAACCCATGCTTTGTTCCTCCCACTATCTTGTCTCGGTTTTTGAGAAGTTACACATATAAGTGAGGACACTTTTCTGTCATGCTGGGGATCAAGTGCACACCCTGCTCATACTGGCCCACATTTCTAGTACTCACCACATCCCTATCCACGGTAACTATTTTAGAACCTAACTTCTTTGAATTTTGTAATTCCACATTTGCCGTTCCAGACATTTTCTTAGAGAAGAAAGGAAACAGCATATAAACTAATGCTTATATTTAAACTGTTTATGTTTAGCCTCTCCCCGTTTAAAACACCCTTTGATTCCCTTCTTTACCCTTTTGCAGCGACCATGCGCACATGGTCCACGTTGCAAACCCTTGCTTCACAGAGCATCTTTCAGTGACTGTATTGTTATCATCTGTCCTGACTTCTCCCGCTGCCTCCTTTAGTCATCCTCTCCTTTTTCCAAAGATGAAAGCTGTGTGCAGATCTCACATCTACTTAGACCCAGAATGTATGGCCAAAAGCTTCTTAAATTGATGTGGGGTTAAGGGAAATTTAGCAACAGCAAAAAGTTTCAAAATGTGAACAAACCACAATTAATTCAGAGTCCAATGTGAAACAAATCTGAGACATTTCTAGAGTCACTCACCTGTGTTAGATCACGTGACTTCACTGCAGCCTTGGTTCTGGGCATGCAACATGTGCAGGCCTACTGTGCATTCTATCACTCCATGCAATGCCAATGCATGCAGCCTACTAGATGCTGTGAATTGCTGTGCTTACTCCACAGACAAGATCTCCTGCTCTTAGGGATAATGGTTTAATTACAGAGAACAAAGGTTTTTAAATAGACGTACCATGATCCCTCAGCCTGTATCAAATTAGCCTGTCTTTGAGTTGTATTGTGACTAGAATGCTTGATTTTAAAAATTTCTATTTGATTCACTGTCTTGAGTTCCATAAAAATCATTAAATGAATTTTGCCCTGGGATTAGGAAAATATTCCCAGCCCTAAACATAGTTCTGTCACCTTGTAGCATATATTTATGCAAAGGAATGTTCTCAATATTGACAAATATAAAATATTGACAGATGCTGGAAAACATTGAAGATACTTTATGTCTTGCAGTATCACATATTCAGCCAAGGATTTATTTATTTAAGTAAAAATAAATTATCATGTCCATCTCATTACTACGTAAATTGGCTTGTCTTAAAAATTACAAACATACATGTGTCTATACCAAACAATTATTTGAAAATAAACGTCCTTCTAGATACAACAGGGCTGGTACACACATAAACTCACAGAGACTGTGGCAGCATGCACAGGGCCTGCATGGGTCTGCACCAGATGAGGTCCTGGAATTGAAAGGAGAAATGGACACATGTCCCCATCCCTAACCCAGTTATATCTCCAATTGATAAACCATTTGCAAATGAAAAATTAGCTTTTTCTAAGGGAGTCTCACTGGAGAAACAAACCACTCTGGGGTAGGCCCCGTACCCAACAGTAGATGGCCAACACAAAAATGGGCGTCTTTGGGGTTCTTTGTCTCATATGCTTTCAGGAATTTTTTCTTTTTTCCCTGTCCTTTGCATATATCTTATGGCTTCTGGTTTTGGATTTTCATGGGATTCCAGTGTATGTGTATATATTTCTTATGCTTTTTCTTTGGCTCTTTTCTTGCTTGGTGTTTTGTCATACTCAGATTTGTTTTTTTGATGTATTTTATTATCTTATTATTCCTTAGATACTGATTTGTTTTCTAACAAGAGACAGAAAGGGTGTGGATCTGAATGGGAGGGGAGGTGGGGAGGGACGGGAGAAGCAGGCGGAAGAGAAATTGTAATCAGAATATACTGCATGAAAAAAATCTCTTTTCAATAAAAAAGAAAATAAAAATCTTGATATTGTCACTAAGTAATTGGTTTGTAGACTAATTTTCTATACTTATATACCTGGAGTTGCATAATAATTTCCTCTGTGTGTGGGGGAAGGTTAAAAGTGAGGAAGTTTAAGGCGCCCTCATTACATAATTATTGTCTCTGATTCTTAAGAAACCTGAGGCAGGTGTTAAAATGACAGTCTCCATCTCATAGGTGTGGGTCAGCCTTGGAGAAGCTGCCTCACTTGGCCAAGGCTGGTGAACACTGAGGCTGAGACGGGAACACGCACAGGGCCTGCTGTGTTGGCTCCCAGCCTCTTGGAGAATGGCAGCTTCCCTTTCACCTGCTAGAGTCCTGGAAGCAGTTTTTCGTCTGTGTCTGAGCAGCTGTAAATGTACTTCTTGGTTCCTATCCCATAAACCTAATTCCATCCAGGGTCATTCTGCACAGCTTGACTTACACATAAAAATGAACTTTTAAGAGGTTTACATTAGCTCAATAGCCATCTCCTCACTGATCTAGAAAGCAGGTGTCCTAAGTGCAATTTCCTCTTCAGAAACGAACACATTGCCTCACCCCTCTGTGAGCTCAGTTTTGTTGGGTTTGCATCATGCTCCAGGCCGGATGAGGGTACGCTGACGGACAGTTCTTAAGACCTTCTGCTCTTCAAGTTTCTACAAACAATCGGGGGCTGAGTATTGGTAGGATTTGGACCTGTAACCATCTTTTCTGCTTTTGAGAAGACAAAAAGTGGGGGGGGGGGGGGAAGGCGTGGCGATACAATACTATGTGGCAGTGATGGATACAAACGACTTTTGGAGTGGAAGAAAAGATTTGTAGAAGAGATGAAAGGAGTTGTATTTTGTGGCGGAAAACATGACCAAGGGAAGGGGACTTCCTCCGGAACTGATATCAAAAGGGAATTAATTCTGCAGAGAAGAGAATGAGCTGAGAGGAAGCTTAGTTGTAGCAAAGGGTGTTAGCACCAAGTAAGAGTGAGTGTACATGTCAAATGCTGTAACCACTGGACGGTTAGGATTACCATACAGTCCCTATTGAGCATTGTTGTGTGTGAGATAGTTGATGTATTTAACCCTTAAAGCAACCTTATGGGAAGGTTACCCTGGGTTTGCATGTGGAGTTTTGAGAAGCTGAGAGCTTGCTGCAGGTCACAGAACCAATAAGAGAGATTGTGGGCATGGTATGGACATCTTCAATGGCAGGACTTGCAACAATGTATTTATTCACAACTATCTCCACGAGAACGTCAGTCCCTTGACTGCTAAGTCTCCAGAGCCTGGCTCAGAGCCCTGCACTGGAGTTGGTTGGTGGGTGACTTTTGTTCATTAAAAAAGAATGAATAAGTGAACAAAATCCAGTCAGATTCCAGGACTATGCCATAATCCTTTTGTAATAAGGATTTGTATCAAAAAACAAAGCAAAAAAAAAAACAAAACAAAACAAAGCAAAGCAAAAACACATCTCAGTAATTGTTACATCATCCTTTAAACACTTAAGTACAATCCCCCCTCCCCCCACCCCAAGAGCACATTCGACAGCTTATCAGTGATTTTTTTTTCCAGGATAATAAACTCATCTCATTTGGAAATGGTGGAGATAAAATGTAGCATTTACCAATTAGATCCAGTCATGGCTTTTCCAAATGACTATCTGTAGCAATTGTCCTCTCTGATTCTGTGGAATCAGGGAATGAAGAAGTGATGTCTTTACAGTGGTGACTGGCAGACAAAGCCCCTGTCCACACTGACTGATCATCTGCTCACTGGATTGGAAATCCCTGTCACATCATCATTAAATTATGGATTAACACTCAGCAGGGTACATTATATTCCCTGAACGCTTTAAGTATCAAAAGGAAAATAAAAAACCGAAGACATTGCTATCAGAGGTCTGAGATGTGTTAGACAGTAAAAAAGAGTACAGGAATCACAAGGTGTGGCGGCTTATGCCTGTGATCTCAGCCCTCAGGAAGCGAGGCAAGAGGGTTGCTGCTGTGAGTTTAAGGCCAGCATGGGCTACAGATGGTCTATGTCTCAACAAAAATAGACAACTAAATAAAATGATAAGAAATGGGAAATGTCTTACAGAAGATCCAGTAACCTTTACCCCAGTGGTTTTCAACTTTGGTAACACATTAGAAACAATAGAAAGGTTTTTTTTTTTTAAATTACTGATTTATTGAGACTATAATATAATCACACATTTTCTCCCTTCCCTTTCCTCTCTCCCAATCCTCTCATAACCCTATAGCCCACCTTGATACTTTTTCATCAATTTTCACACACACATCCTGCTCAGATGGTACAATGTCACTTGCATGTATATATTTTCAATGCTGACCATTTGGTTTTGGATATCAATTGATGCGTTGGTGTGTTCTTCCCTGGGGAAGACTCTTTTCAGCTCCTAGAGTTCCTCAGTTTCATGTAGTTCTTTGTGTAGGGTTGATGCCTCGTGGGCTTTCCTCTTTCCATGGTGGCATGTCTATTGGGGTTGTCCTTGTTCAGTTTATGTTCAGGCATCCATGCCAGTAAGACTCTGTGGGTGGAGCTTCTGACGGTCCAATCCCACAGCAAACTTCCTGGTCCTCTGGTTCTTTCTTTCCTCTCTTCTGCAATGACCCCCGAGCCTCAGGGACAGGATTTCAAAAGAAAGACACACTGATGGGGTCTGGGGCGATTGCCAATCAGTAACGTGCTTGTCCCGCAAGTCTGACCACCTGACTTCGGATCTGAGCGTCCACATAAAAGCTCGGTGAAGTGTTGGGTGTCTGTAACCACATTGCTGAGGGTAGTGATTGGGGTGGGTACAGTTGGATCCCTGGAATTCAATGGCCAGCCAACTTAGTTAAACTGGTAAGCTCCACATTCAATTAAATACCCTATCTCAAATATAACTTGAAGGATGACTGCGGGAGACGCCCAACCACATGCATGCATACACATGTACATGTCTGTGCACACACAAAACATAACACAGGTGTAGTGGTGTATACCATGTATCTAAAGCTCTGGGTCTGGGCCTTAGCGCCCATCTGATACTTAAAAAAATTCCAACAATTTTCTTATTTTTTTTCATGCGGCATGCTTTTGAATCCCTTCCCCAAGGCTTTTTTCAGTGTACTTTCCCCGCCCCCCCTTTTTGTGAGGCTAGCCATTGAGCCTAGAGTCAGAGGCATGCCAGGCAAGTGCTCTGCACCGAGCTACAGCCACATCCCCCAATGCACTTCGCATTCTTCTGTGTTCTTTGAGTGTGTGGGACCTCCACAAAGAGCAGAGCAACCAACGTTTCGTCTCAATAGTGTAAGACAGGTGACGTTAACAACCCCCTTTCACTGTTATAGACGACTTGTTTCTTTCAAAACAATCTAAAGTTGAATATTTATTTGACACTTAAGACATAAAAATGCGCACAGAAAAGAACAATGGGTATGCATAGACTCCCAACGGAGTTCTGAGCTCTCCCGAACGCACTCACTTCTCCTAAATTCCTAGTATTCCCTTCTGTGTATTTTTATTAGACAACATAGTGATGTCTTTCAAGGAAACATATGGCATTACTTTGCATTCAAAATTCGGACGTTTATGAAAACGGTATGTGTATTAATTTGCACATTGCTGCTCTGTTGGTTGGATGTGGTGTGTGGGAGCCACTGGCTCACTCACTCTCACTGCTTCCGGCTGTCCTATTGGAGGAATTACACGAATAGCTACACTTTATTGCTGAGGGACATTTAGGACATTCATTTCGATGTAGCCTAATTCATGTCAGCTTCTGAGGAGCAGCCTTCCTGTTTGTCATGCTTCCACGTGAGTCTGTGTGGCAGAGGTTGCTGATAACCCATGATTTCCCCATATTTTTCTGTCGATTTTCTGACTGATTTTAACGTGAGGCTAAGTCTTGTACCAGTTACGTTTCATATTGTTGAATTTCCTAGGGAAGGTTTTTCATTTAAAAGCCAATCTTGTAATTAAAAAATGCTTATTTCTTAATTACAATTTGGTCACCTTGGATTTTAACTACTTACGAGAAGGTTATGTAAGACTATGTATTCATTTCAATTGTTGGTAAGAATTGTGTTGAACAGGATAAGACTGGTTACCCAATTAAGCAGAATCCTTTTCCTTTATAGTGCAATTTAAACTGACTGCAGACCAAAGAAAAAATAGTGAATTTATTGTTTAGAACTAGATATGAATAAATAAAGCTTATATGATAATTGATTCTATATCCAAGAAAGATTTAAAAGGTACAAGTTGTACTTTGGGCACTTCCCAAGTGTCTCTGAGAGCTCACTGAGCAGCTCTGGAATAAAGACGAGATCCTGCCAGTGTTTTGGGTCATAAATGATAAGGTCACCTCCATTTTGCTCGCCAGGCATTTAAAGGTCTCATTCCAGTTAACCACAAGGGGGCGCTGTGGCATAATCAGGAAGAGGCTTGCGGCCCCAGTTTGCAGAGTGGCAGCTGTGTGATCTCTCAGAAAAGCTTAGAAACTACCTTTACTCCCCCAAAAATGACATTTACGGAAGAAATTTTAAATGTATAAACTAGTCTTTATTTCCAAAAGGAAAAAGGCAACAACACATAGATATAATTCAAATGAAACCCTTTCCACCGAGAAAAGGAGTTTCCTTTTATTTTTCAATCAGCTATTTGCAACAGATCAGCTGGCTATTTAATTCTTAACCCAGAACCATAAGCCTCTAAAAGTTCAGTGTAAAAGCAAAGATTTTCAGCTAAAGATCTCACACGAACATGCACAAATCCTAAGTGAACTGTGCTGAATCTTGATAGACACCGTCTGTCTTCAGGACACAGAGCATTGCATTACCGTCAAAGGCCTTCCCATTTCCCTGGCCCTCAGAGGTAGCTACTGTCTTGTTTTCCTTTCACTTCCATTAAACCTCCCATTGTTGGACTTCCTGTAATGGAGGAATGCTTGGTCCTCTTGTGTCTGACTGCTCTTATTCCAGAGATGTTTAAAAACCAAAAGCAAAACCCAAACACTCTGTGATTCTGAGTACCTGTGTGTGCAGGTGACCGTGCACACCTGAAGAGGGCACTGTGTCCCCTAGATCTGGAGTTCCGGGCAGTTGTGAGCCCCCGATGTGGGTGCTGGGGACTGGAGCTGGGTTCCCTGGAGGAACAATGCACTTGTAACTGTTGAGACATTTCTCCAGCCCCCAGGGTACTCCTTTCGGGACTCGCCAATGTTGTCAACTGTAATAGGGCGTTCTGTTTATGTATCAACACACCACATTTAAAAAGTCTGCCATCCGGTTGTTGAATATTTGAGTTTCCAGGTCTTAGTTATAAATAAAGCATGTTTCCTATGTTTTGGATATAAATCTATGTTCAGTTTTATCATATTCTTTTTGAAATAAACAAAGGTGGGTGCTGTAACATGCCACTGTGCTGGACAGTAGGGATATACTGTGAAGATTAGTGGACCTCTCCATATGTACTTCCCTCCTATTGGTTTAACATATGATTCTGACATATTTTATAAAACCAAAATATCTAAATTATTTTCTGATTTCCACTTCAAAATAATTGGACTAACTGGGGGCACTACTATGCAGTGGTCATGATCACAGGCTCGGGAACAAGATATGGATGCTCGGAGTCACAGTTCTACCACTGATGGTGAGTTGGAGCAGGTCATTGAGCCTCTGCAGGCCCTGGCTACTTTGAGCTGTAGCTCCATGTACACCCCATAATGCCACTTAGTGTGATTATTGATGCACCTATGGTTTCCATTAGATGGGCGCTTCTTGACTCCAAGTCCGTGCCACTCAGCTGTAAGACATAATGCATAGGGAACAGCAGGTATGGAGGTGTAGTGAATTCATCATTTGCCCGGGTCTGCAGGGTTAAGGCAGAGTTGCCAACAGGAGTCTGTAAGAAGCAGGAAACCATAGAAGCCCAGGCTAGCACATCGCTGTGGGTTTGCCCAGGCTAGCACATTGCTGTGGGTTTGCCTGTCGACATGTTGGTGTACAGTGGAGCGGGGTGAGGAAATGGGCCGAAGCACACCGAAACCTTTTGGAAACGTGGTGCTGAGTGGGAGGATGCTCTGCACCCAGGCCAGTAAGTCCAACCTGCCAGAGGTCGAAAGAACAGTGTGGAGGGGGTGAGGGACAGATATTGGAGAAAGTAGAACTTAGCAGGTGGAACTTAGTTATGTCCTGGTTGTGTTGGGTTTGACTCTGGCTTAGGGGTAAGATGAACATTTGTAGAATTATGGCTGTCCTCGGGTTTTGCTGGTGTCTGTAAACTAGGAGAGACACAGTCTTACTTTAGGGGTACTAGGCAGGCCGTAGAGGTATGGTCCTTTTCCAAGTTTTCTCTATTCCAATTAGAGCTAATTAGGAGTAGAATTCATAAGGATGGTGAAAACAATTACCAACCAACATCAGCATTGAATGACCTATTTTGAGCTTTGTAGCCAGTCAGAATTCCTCATTTAAATGCTCATGGTCTCTCCATGTTAATGAAGATCGCCTTCACAGCCAGGGCTTGAAATCTTGAATGTCATTATCTAGAAAAAGAATTCAGCTTTTTGTTCTTACTGTTAGAGATTAAAAAAGAAAGAATAATACGTTCCTTTAGAGAGGACTTAAGACAAAGGGTCCTGGAGAGACCAGCTCTCAGCCTCAGCATGATTGGTGTTAGTATTTTTTTCAAGAGATGATTGCTGAGTGTGTTCTTAGACAGTAGTAATGGGAACAGATGTGCCGGGCTCTCACCGTGCGCCCTGCCTGGCAGAATAATTTTCTATTCATTATCTCTTTTTCATTCTTACACCTCTCTGTGTAGTACAGTCTAACCCTTTTTATAGACGGTCAAGGTGAGGCTCTGGGAAGGCAGAGAAAACGCAGGTCGGCACTGCGCGCACTCAGTGGATTTCGCAATGTTGTTTACTTAGGGAGGTGCTCTTGCACGCCCTTTTACAGACAAGACTCACGAGCTGTTACTGAACCCTTACGATGTGTCAGGCATTCCGTTAAGTGCATTCCTGGCATTGTTAGTTTAGTTCCCCAGCCTTATAACAATGCTGTTAGAGACACACCATTCATTATCCCTCCATCACGAAGCGGGGAACTGGGGCCCAGCCATGGTAAGTAATTGGTCCAAATTCATGAGTTCAGTGAACAAAACAAGACACAAGTGGGAGTCAAAAGTGGTCCCCTGTTACCTTTGATGTCCAAGGTCGGAGGGTTCAAGGCAGGGTGGGTCTTCCCAGCGTGCTGCTGTCCGCTGTACTTACTGCCCCTCCTGTGGTTTTCCTTTGTGGCATTATGTCTTATGCAAAGTAGAAAAAGCCCATTAGGGTTGGCCTTTTGTGAGATCTTTTTGCATCCATGTCATTACCCAGACTCTCTGCCCCTTGACGTGAGAGCAGATCCTTTAATCTTCAAGTGTAGCTTGCGTTTCCAGCTCTCTGGTATTTTTGCCCATTCTTTCAAGTTTTATACTTCCTGTGGCCGCTCTGTTTTATGATACAAAGAGGCTGCATTTTTTTTAAAATTTAATTTTTTCAAAAATTATGTGTATGTCTGAGTATGGGTTTCCTTGTTTGAGTGCAGTGCTGGTGGAGACCAGGAGAGGCCTTCATCTCCCCAGGAACTGGAGTTGGAACAGGGCGCCACCTGATGTGGGTCCTGGGAATTGAACTTGGGTCCTCTGCAGGTGAAGTACACACTCTTAACTGCTGAGCTGATGCTTCAGCCCCATCTTGCACGGTTCTTTTGATTAGTTTGATGAATAAAATGAGGATGAGAGACTCTTGCCCAGTTTCTTATTTAGAACATTCATACTACTTGGAAGTAGATCCTTAGACCGGAAAAAATGTCCTAAACTCATTCTCTGTGTCCTGGAGGACTGGATTTTGCCAGGACAACTACACACACAATATCTACCAAGAATGTTCCCAGGGATTTTTTCTCTAAAAAGGGAAATTAGACTTCCTGAATCTGTACCTTTGTGCCTGCAGGCTGACATTCTACATTCTACATGGAAAGCATATTCTCCACAAGGCAAGGATTCCCACAGGAGATTTTATGGCTTGGCCCATTTCTGTGTATTTTTGTCAAACACTGGAGTCACCATACCCTTTATAAAACGTGCTAATACTGGCTTGAACACAAAGATGATTTTATCTGCATGGTTTTAGTGAGCTGTTTGGACAGAAAGAGAAATTCCTGCAAAAAATGTGTTTGTCATCTGTTTTTTCTTTTTTGATGCTTTTAAGATACTTTGCCCAACTTCCTCAACAGAATTTTCTATCTGTCTGGCAAAAGAAGACATCATGATTTTCACAGTGAAAAAGAAACCATAGCTTTTTGAATGATATTATGTGCTTTGGGACAAGTGCCATCCCTGAGATGAGAGCCACCAGCAGATGGCAATACCCCTTCATGAAATCTCCTTGACTGGCAAATGGTAAGTGCTAAGGTAAACTGATACCCCAGTGAAGTCACATGCCATTTCTGAGAAACCCGATAGCCTTGGCTGAGAAAGAGCCCATTTACCATTATCTCTCAGCTATTATCTTATCTTTCTGTTCTGTCTGATTCTTCTCTGGCTCAGCATTTTGCTTGTACCACCCTATGGGTCGGTCACACATGGCTACCGAGCATGGGTTTAGCATGTGGAGTCATTCCACCTTCAGCAGTAGCCCTCGAGGAGCTCTGTGCTGCCTTCCCCTCTGCTGGCTCTACTTGCCTAACTGATGCTTTTGGAGGCCATGTACTGAATGACAAGAGCTCATGAGCAAACCTTGAGGCCTGATATATGGATGTCCTATCAAAACAAGGAATTTGTGGGGCTGGAGGGATGTTAGGGATTTAGAGCCCTTGCTGCTCTCCCAGAGAACTCGACTTTAGGTTTCCGTACCATGCCAGGTGGCCCACAACTGCCTGTAACTCCAGCTCCGGGGGATCAATGTAGCAGGAATCTTAGATGGTCTTATTAATAAAATCAAACCTGGAGCCAGGTATTGGGGTGAATGCTGGAAGATCAGAGAAGCAGAACAAGTCACAACTACCTCACCTTGCCAATTCCTCAGCTGATCCTGTTTCCTCAGACTGGAAGCCTCTGAGTCCTCATCCAGAATGAATCTCAGCTGAACTGCTTCTCAAAAGCCTGAAAGCTTAACCAGCCTAGTTCCTGGTTTTCATGCCTTATATACCTTTCTGCTTTCTGCCCTCACTTCCTGGGATTAAAAGCTCACTTCTTGGAATTAAAGGTGTGTGTCACCATGCCTGGCTGTTTCCAATGTGGCCTTGAACTCACAGAGATCCAGACGGATTTCTGCCTCTGGAATGCTAGGATTAAAGACGTGAGTGCCACCATTTTCTAGCCTCTGTATCTAGTGGCTGTTCTGTTCTCTGACCGCAGATAAGTTTATTAGGGTGCACAATATTTTGGGGAACACAATACCACCACAGATATGATGCCCTATTCTGGCTTCTTTGGATATCCCCACAGATGTGACACACACACACACACACACACACACACACACACACACACACAAAATAAAAATAAAAATAAACCTTTAAATAAAGTTTTGGAGCATTTGCCACAGCACAGGAGCTCTTTGGTTGATGGCAGGTTGGTTGTCTGCTCTATTGTTATTTCCTGCTTCCCTGGGCCCAATGGGAAGCTTCTAGAGTAATGCTGGACTCTCTCTACAACATTTGCTTCTGAAGTAATGGTGGATTTCCAGAGACTGGCAAGATATGAAAACTTCCAAGTCCTTTGAGGACCATTTTTAAGATATTTTTTTTTCCTCCACAGGAAAGTTTCTCTGGCCCTGTACATCTATTTTTCAAGGATGTTCATGTATTAGAATATTTTTGACTAGAATCCAAAACTCATCTCAAATTGTCTTAAACAAAAAGATATTTGTTATTTTTTGTGATCAATTCTGAAATGAAGCAGCATTCTGTGTTGGTTAATTCCAAGGCTGGACATTGTGATTGGGCATATATTCATTGAGATCTCGTCATCATTGGCAGCACTGACTCATCCTTCCCTCCGCTTCTCAGGACCATTCCGTGTCAGATCACCATCATCTGAGAGCAAAGATACACGGGTCTCTGACATGCTTGGGACACACATGAGTTCTGTGTGTTCTCGAACAGGACACTGGAGAGGGGACAGGAATTTACCTGCTTTCCTAGAGTGACCATTTGACTTGGGCAGAAGTCTTGGAGAAATTCACAATGTTTACTGTGGACTCTTTGGAACTGATTTCTATCCCAAGCCTGTTTTTAAGTTGATTTCCATGTTCTGTTAGTCACTTGGTAGTTTGAGGGACAAAGTATCAAAATATCAAGATTGATATTTCTGACCGGACTGGGTCTTCTTTGTGTGTGAGTAAAACTTGGACTCTAAAGTCATTGGATTTGAGGATGAATCAGTGACTAAAACTGTGTATCACCATTAGCTACAATTAGACTATTTGATTAATTATTTGAACTGAAGGAAGCAGGCCTTTGTTTTCAATAACGTTGAAACTGAAGACATACTTTCAATTTATTATTATTATTTGTATATTTTGAGATAGGGTCAATAGTTCAGGTTGGCCTCAAACTCTCTATGTAGCTGAGGATGACCCTGAGTTGATATTCTAGCCTCAATTTTGAAAAAGTGCTGGGATTTCAGGAGAATACCACCACGCCTAGTTTATTTTGAGGCTCAAACCCCAAGCTTTGGACATGATGGGCAACACACTTCCAACTGACGAGACCTCTACTCCTCTTGTTTTTTATTTTTGAGACAGGGTCTCCTGTCGCCCACTTGACTGGCCTCTGTCACTGTGTAGCAGAGGACAACACTGAACTCACGTTCCTCTTGCCTCCACCTCTCTAATGCTGGACTGCAGGCATGTGCCATCACATCCAGCTTAATATCAGACATTTCAAAGGAAAACGCATGCAGTAACCAGTGTAGAGTAGTTATACCATTCGAATACTTCATTTCCTAGAGCAGTGGTTCTCAACCTTCCCAATGCTGCGACCCTTTAATACAGTTCCTCATATGTGGTAACCCCTGACCATACAATTATTTCATTGCTACTTCATAACTGTAATTGTGCTACTGTTATGAATTATGATGCAAATATCTGATATGCAAGATATCTGATATATGACCCCTGTGAAAGGGACTGAGACCCACAGGTTGAGAACCACAGTCCTAGTCCTTAATTCCTGTGATTCAGCTCTCAGAGAGGACATCATTACAAACAAATGTTTCTGCTCAGTTGAGTATCTGCATCAAGAAAGGTCCAGGTGTGGAGACACATAACTTTAACCCCAGCATTCAGGTTGTAGAGACAGGTGGATCTCTGTGAGTTCTAGGCCAGCCTGGTCTACAGAGTGAGTTCCAGACTAGTCAGAGTTACAGAGTGGGACTGTTTCTAAAAAAGGAAAAATGATCATTCATTCGATTTTTACACTTTTTCTATTTAATCTACAAATCACAATAGTGTGGGAGCCCACAGAGGCTTCCTAGTGAGAACTTACTTAGGGTCAGAGAATCTGAGCCTGCTTTACCCAGCAGGGCTGCATAACGCGAGATGATTTGACAATGGATGTGATTACCAGGTGTTTGGAAGGGTCTACACTTGGCTGTACTGTATGCTTTGATCTTGCAAGGGGGAGGTCTTTTGCCTCTCACCTTGGCATATTATAAAAAGCCCCTTTCAATAAAGGATGAGGCTGTTGGGTATTGACCCAGGCCCTCCTGAAGCTATCCTGTGTTTCTGTCTGTCTGCTCATTGGCTAGGTCTCACTTTCTGTCATTTCTTAATTCCTCTCTCCTCCACCTAAGAACCCTTCAAAAGGTGGGAGCTGAACTCCCACACAATAGTATCACAGTCAACAATTTTTGTAACCTACTTGAGATTTAAAAAGTAATTTATTTGGCAACAATTTCAAACATAGGCAAGAGTTTCAAGACAGGACAAGATGCCCCTGTGTAGTCCCCATTCTCCTCCCAGAAATGCCACGTCTCCTCACAGAGGTGCTAGGATTGCAGATGTGTGCTACTGCATCTGGCTTTCCCAAAGATTCTGGCCATTCAAACTCACAGATCACACTCTTACCGAGCTCTCTCTGTAGCTCCCCTGAAGTACTAAATTTCTCCTCCGCCAAGGAGCTATCAGTATAGCTCCCTTGAGTATGTAGACCACACAATTTTCATGTGTTGACACTTACATTTTAACTTCCCGTATTTGTATGTGTGTGGTGTATGTACACGTTTATGTCAGTGTGTGTCCTTTTGTGTGTGATATGTGTAGAGGGCAGAGGTCTGTATTGAGTGTGTTCCTCAATGTCTTTCCACCTTATTTTTTAAGACAGGGTCTCTCAGTGGACCTAGAGGTCATTAATTGAGCTAGGCTGGCAGGCCGGTGAGCTCCAGGAATCTGCCTGTCTTCGCACCCGGTCTCCCAGCACTGAGATAGCAGATGCTCACTGCTGTGTCTGACATTTGTGTGCATGCTGGCGATGCCAACCCGTACCCTAGTGTTCACAGGTCAGGCTCTGCACTGACTCAGCCAGATCCCAGCCTTGGCTTCGTTTCTAATTTTTTAAACATCTATCTATCTATCTATCTATCTATCTATCTATCTATCTATCTATCTATCT